>VXAV01008666.1:46066-71180 GCA_013399715.1 Alectura lathami
GGGCGGGGAGTCGCCGGAGCTGCCGGTGCGCGGGCCGGGGGTTGCGTCGGAGGGGGCCCGTCGGGCAGGTGTGGCCCGCTGGTAGTGAGCGCGGAGCTCGGCCAGGTGCTGTGTTCGCCCTTCGTGGCACAGCGGGGCGTCTGGCTGGCGTGTGGTGGTGTGTGGGTCTGGGCTGTGTGGAAAAATCCAAATGACTCTGCCTAAACTTTGAATTTCTGCATGGATAGAACTGTAGTGTTGTGTTGTTTTTCTTTTTTTTTTCCCCAAGTATTTTGTTTTTCTGATGTAAAATGTTGTCAGTTTCAGCACTAGGCTTTGAGTAAAACCACCAAGTTTTAATTGAATGCAGCCAGCATTTCTTTGTAATTTGAAGAACATAACATCCATTCGGTCCTGGAAGCGTCTAGTTCTGTTCAGTAGCAGGAATCATTTTAACTGCAATCACACCGCCAATTTCTGTTCCCAGCTTTACAACACTGAGGAGGGTGGTCCAGAACACCCATGCCTTATGAGCTGAAGCACGAGCTAGGGATAAAGAGATGGAGATCTCGCAAGTGTCGAACAAATATGTAGGAAGGCCCCACAGAACTGGGCTGTTCACTTATTTGAAACCCTGGCTGTTCATTAAGCTGTGCCAGGACAGGTCGTGTTGTCACAGGAGTACAAGCCACAAAGGAACACGAGGAGGCCTTCTGCTTGCCCTCGCTCAGTCCCTTCACGTGGAGTCATCTCCCTACCATTCGTTGCTTCTTCGTCATGGCAAAAGTGTTGACATCTCTCATTCCTCCCCTGAGGCTCTCTGTAGGTCTCCTTTCGTCTTGTTTGATCTACACAGCCAAATCCTCTCTTCCTTTAGCAGAACTCATCTTAAAATGCTGTTTACATGCCACTTTAGGAAGTTTCTCTACCTTTTCCCACATCCTCCTGGAATATGAAGTGCTTTTTCTGAAGTTGTCTGAACTTGATTTAATTCCTTCTCCTTTCATGGAGTGTTCCATTAATGTGGGAGCACGATGGTGGGGTAATGTGAAATTGTCTTTACATGCAACTCTGCCGTGCTGCATTCCAAAACTTTGCACTGTGATCTCATTTACGCCTGAGTTTTTCTCCTTACCATGTCCTTCATCCATGTATTCTTTCACGGTGAAATCTCCCTGTGGCAAAGGACAAATGTCCATTTTTTGTTTGGAACATCTATTTTAATATAAGGTGGATAATTGAAAAGAAAAATAAGTTAATTTTATCAGATCAGTCTTTTATCTTAACTGTTGCAAGAAACTGGAAAAGTCAGAAGCATACTACAGGGCTTGTTTTTCTAAAAAACGACGTTTCTCACTCCAGAGTAGGGCTGATATATCTTCAAGCCTTCAATAGCATAATTAATGACGATTTGCTCAGACAGAATTTTTAATTCTCAGCATCTTCCTCCTCCTCCTCCTGCTGGCTCTTTCTTGTATCTTATGATGTGCCAGAATTTGAATAATGGTTTAATTTAGCTCGTGTGAACATATCTAAAGCTGTATCTCTAATGAAATATTGTAAAGTTAGGACACTTCAGTGTATTAATAGAAAATAGTATTATGCTGAACAGAACTGTATTAAATCACACTTTTCTGGTAAAGAGAACATATTTTAAATTTGGAAAAAAAAAAAAAAAAAAAAAGGGAAATACTCCAGCTCCTGCAGCAGTGGGAGTATCGTTACAGCGGGGGAAGGGAGGTGACCCTAGGGACCTCAAACACTGGATGCCTGTGCTGCATTTGTCATCTGTTATCTGTGTCACTGACTTCAGGCTGTTCATCTGGCTTATTGAAACCAGGATTTGGAATTTACGTGGGGTGTGACTTCTCTTTTCAGATGGAACCAAATAAAGAAATCATGTTCTTTTGTAAAACCAGTTCAGCTAAATTGTCTCTGACAGCATTTAGTCTACCGATAGAGCTGAGGATCTTCACTGATTATCTTCTATCATTCTCTGTTGGCATATGAGACACATTTAGAGGTACTCATTTTAGATATTTTAGTAAACAAAGATCTATGGTGGGTTTAATAAGGTCATATTAATCCAGGGACATATTTTCCTCCACAGGGATTTCTGATACGAAATGATATTCTGCATAGTAGAAGTGCCCAGTCAGCAGTTCATATGATGTAGACTATAACGTAGTCTGCTGCTGCAGCTGGAGGAAAGCTGTCCTGCAAATACGTCCTCAGGTTGTTGTATCGGGAGGTATACAAGGACAGCCAAATGACGACGGAGATCAGATTGTATCACTTTGATCACCATTGCAGAACTGGATATTTTTTTCATCTAGCTGTGAGAGCTGTGAGAGCTGTGTGAGAAAATGTGTGAAATGTCTGCACGCAGAGTGTGATTTTTTCACCTGAAGAGTTTCTCGTTCTTTTGATACTTAGTTCTGAGCCCAGACCAATCTCTCATGCCCCGTTTACCTTGGTGGTAGTTCCAAGGCATGTTGACAAAGTAGATGTCAGCATTATATTGTGACACTGGTCATTTCTGTTCAGATATGCAGGTACAGCTGCACTCCTCTGTGCTTTGGGTTTGGTACAGGTTGGTGCAGCTGGTGGTGTTGAAGCTCACAATGATTGGCACCAAATGCCTCTGTGCCCAACAGACAGGTTGGTGTTGCTGGGTGGTGTCAGACATCTGTCTCTCCCCACCTCTGTGCATGCCACTCTTCGTTGTGGAGCTGTGAGGAAAACAGAGTAGAGCCTGGAGACTTTTCTTCAAGACTACATCTCCTAAATCTCCTTTTATCCTTCCTAAACCTTCTCACCCTACACCTTTCTGCAGCACCTCGGTGTGTCCTCTGCGTAGCTGTGGCATTCTTTTATCATGGATGGGACTTCAGAGTTAATCAGTGCACAATTGGCTAAGGTGTTAGCACCATCTAAGTAGATTTTAGCAGGCTTGAAAATTTTATTCTCATTGCTAAACAGCATCCATCAATGGTCTTGTAAAAGAGTATCCCAGTCACAAGGAATTATGGAGTAGTGGATTATTTTGCATGAAGTGAATAAAAGAAAATCCTGACACATCACTAAATCATATTCAGTGAATGAAGCAAGCACTAGTGTTTCTCCCCAGTAGTTTATCCAAAGGCTTGTGTAGAAGCGTAATTAATTCATAAGTCAAAATACTCTTTAAAAATTCTGTGTTATGCGGGCTGTATAAATAACTGAACATAATGTGTATGAAAATAAGATGTGCTACAGGACAAGGTTAAATCCAATGCAAGATTCTATTTTTAGGAGATGGCAAAGCCTTCTGGTGGGCAGCTATGCTAGATTATACGTAATTTGATATTCAGACGTTTTTGTCTGCATGTATATATAATATGTGTGTATACACAGGGTGCCAAAATAATGTATACCCATTTTAAGAAAGGAAAAAATAAAATTGTGATACTTAATATATACCAATAACAAAGGATGAACACAAGCCATGTTTGACTTCTACAGTTACATGAGGTGCTCAGAGTGCATCAGCGTCAAGACACTTCTGGTTACTTGAGAATGATCTTGTGCTCTTTGAACGACAACTGTGCTCCTGCCATTTTCTTTGACTGCCCTGCCTGTTCCATGGTGACGCTGGCATTCATTTGATTAACGCCATCTTTTGAGCAAACGTTGTACTGCACATTGCTATTGTAATTCAATTCAACTTTGAAAAGTAATACATAGATAACAGGTCTTAAAATGTATATACATTTTTTTGGCACCTCTGGTATATATATGTGTGTATATATATATATATATAAAACAAACTAATCATTGAATCATAGAATTGCTTGAGTTGGAAGGGACCTTAAAAGGTCATCTAGTCCAACTCCCCTGCAATGATTATTCTGTTATAATACTGCTTGGTGGTCTATCTATTGAAGTTCCTGTTCAGTCCATGGTTTACCATCTCTTTTCTGAACTCCAGCATACCAAGAGGTGTTTGTATGGCTGCAGGACCTGGGTCAGCAAAATTCACATCTCGGGATGGCTAGCCTTCAAGTGGTTACCAGGTTTTGTGGTTCTAAGTGTGGATCACGACAAGGCAGTTTGTCTTTATGCTTTCCTGAGAGCTCTGTCTCACCACTAGGTCTTATCTTCGGACGTAGATGCATTTATTCCTGCTGGGGGTTGGAATCCTAGCCTTCTGGGTGTGCTGCCAGACCTCTCGCCTTTGTTTCTGGAAGATGCAAATTTCGGGTTCTTGAGGCTAACCTCATTTCAGTTTATGACTATGGCTTTATTCAGCACATGAATTTTTATTTCTTGTCATACATTTCATAACCAGTACTGAGGTTTTTTTCTTGTTCTTCAAAGAGTAAAAGAGATTCAGTCACTTCACTGAGTAACATGGGATAACTTGAAGATGCTGCCATGGGTGCATGAATGCCAGGATCCCCTGAAGCTTCTGAAGTTACTGAGATACTTGACTGCTTCTGCATAGTCACTGCAGATCCATGACAGTTTATCCACTTTGGCTGAGTCCTGAGACTCTCCACCAAGAACCACTCAGGTGTCTGCTCTGTTTCGCCAGTGCTCAGGATTCCTCATGAGTTAAATGTCATGCATGGATATTTGAGTGCATCTGCCTAGAAACAGCTTGGATCAAGACAGACCTTCCTGAGGAGGAGCTTGCTGGGTCTAAAGGGGCTCCATGAGTAAAGGTGCCTGTGCTGCACTTCTGAGTCTTCCTGGTTTTATACTGGGGTCCAGATACACAGTGAATGGAGCTAGCTGAGGTCAACAGAGCTTATTCTTCATGTCCCAGATCACATAAAAATGGGTGAACTGCTTCCAGATCTGAACCGACGTTGAACACTGTTTAACCTTGTTTGTGCAACCTCAGCTGATAAACTTTGTGTGAGTAACCTCTGAGCTATACAGGGTGAGTCCATGGCACAATGTGCAATTGAAATAACCCTCCACTGCTAGTTAAGTGATGGCTGTGGACTGTGGCATGCAGTGAAAGTAGATAGCTGACGTAAATACCAGACTGGGTCACCTGTGCTTTGTCCACACATCAAGGTCCACAAACATCCGAACAGCTGGGTTTCTTTTAAATTGAGTAAGCAGAGAGTATTTTCTTTGCCTTCCGAACCAAATTTCCTCTACTTCATTACAGTGCCCTGAGGCTCAGCTTGGGCAAATAGAGTTCATGTTAATTAATGCATCTGGCTTTTACAGGAAGAAGAGTGAACTATTTCCAGTAAATATATTTCAGGATTTAGAAGTACTTCTAAATACTTCATTCTGCTGTGTTTGGCTGATGGAGAATTTTTGATGTTATGGTATAGCGTGAAGATTTTACTGCCATTTCTGTGGAATAATGTTTGTAATTTAACAACTTCTCATTGCTCTGGAGTAAAGCAATAGTAGTTAGTCCTCCGGAGCCAAGACCACTTTTAGTTCTGTGTTTATTTATCACCTTAGGTGGTGAGGACTGATTCAAATCAAAGCTTCTGCACTACCACAGTAACAGTGACTGCAGAGTCCATGAGGTGTGATGGAGCATTGCATGGATGGAGGCATGAGGCCTCAAGAAAAACAAAATTGATTGCTTTTTTTTTTTTTTTCTTGATGTTTGGAAGGACCATTTTCAAAAAGAGTGAGATGTACAGTAATGTGTTCAGGTAAAAACACATGGTTAACAACAGCCACAGCACCATTACTTTAGCAAGACGCCTGAAGTTCAGCCATGCCACCACAGTTATGTCTGAGGACCAAATGACGGCAGTCGTTTGGAAAGCCTGAAGATGGCTTACCAGTGGTCCAGCTGTCCATGCTCATTCTAGCAAGCTGAAGGTTTTATCTGTCTTTGTTTTCTTTCTACATACTCAGGAAGAAAAGAAAAAACTGGAATCCCCTGGAAACACTTGATTCCCCACAATTCCTGTTTTTGCTGTGTTGGCAACAGGGAAGGTTATACATGTTTCGTGATTGCCCTAGTTCTGTAACATTCATGCAAGCTTTGCAGGAGATCACCTAAAGCGAAACAAAATAAATCAACGTATTTGTAAAGGACAGCAGACAGCCCTGACACTTCCCATTGTGCTTCAGCCCGGCTGTCACAGGAGTGGCGGTTCCACAGCCGATGACATCAACCAGTCTCCTCACGTGAACTTCAGCCCTGAGCTGGGGTTGTGCTAACATGCTCGGGCGCATTCTGTTGGGCGTGACCCCATAGCATGCAGCGCTTCTCCTGTGAGCACCCTGAGCCGCCGCTGACTTCTTGCGTCTTGCCTACTGTTTCGTTAAAGAGAGAAAAGAATGAATAATTTATGGCTGCTCTCTGGAAGAATTGTATGGAGGGCAGGCAGTACTGAACAGACAGTTTTCTGTCATGCAAAAAATATCATGAGGCTGCAGAATCTGGTGCACTACAAGTTTAAAAAATGTATGTTTTTTCCCTTGCACACTTTCTAAATGAGAACTAGGAGGTTTATCAGGGAAAGATCTTGTTCCTGCTGTTCCTGAGAGTGTGAATATTTAGACTGTAAAGGTATCAGGACTGAACCCCGTTATGTCCATTTTCATAACAGCTCATTGCAGGCTTAGGGTTTGACTGTGGGACAAATTAAGGCAGTCGGCAAGAATGTTTGTGCCCGTGGCTGGAGCTGAGGTGCTGTAAATGGATGCAGGGCTGTTCTGCTAAGTCATCCTAGCTCTAGGTGAGCACACCCTGCATACGGATGCGGAATCATTTCTGCTCACTCAGTGCTGGTGCATTCGAACTGCTGCTGGGCTGTGCCATGGCTTATGCGTCTCCTGTACAGAGGTGGAAAACAGGCAAAAAAGTAAAGAGGTAGAAATTGTCAAGGAGAACACCTTCAAATCCAGAGAATCTCTCATGGAAATTGATGTTTGGGTTTGCATTTTATTGATTTTTAATGTAATAATGAAGAAAAAGGGATGAATTTAGAATATTAGTCTAAACCCATAGCCAGCAAAAACTACCTTGTATGCTTGAATTCAGAGTGTCAGCGGATGTATTGATTTGAGCAGGATTAAAGTCAGCCTGTTTGGTGGATAATTGCAGAAGTGATAATATAGTGTGTGTGTGTGTGTGTGCATTCCTTTGTGGAGCTGGAGGTCTTTCTTTTTGTTGTCCCAGACAGGAATGATCTCTGCCAAAAAATTATGTTTTTAAATGTGATCTTGCACAATATTTGCCTTCGCATAGGGCACAGTGCTTCGCAAGATCTCTCTTGCGACTCGTTTATGCAGAATGCAGTCACTGGAGCAGTGGACAGGGCTCCCTACATAGTGCCCACAGCCTTTAGGGTAAAGATTAGACATAGGTCTCTTCTGCTGTCTTTCAGCTCCAATCCAGCTTAAAGTCTCTCTCTAGCAGACAACCTAGGGTAGGTTGGCAGGCAGCCTGGGCTGCCATAGCCAGCTGGTCCAGAGCTCTGCTGGAGGGCATGCGCTGGGAGCAGCCTCCTCCTGCGGGGCTGCCAGTTAAATGGTGGGCAGTTTTCAGCTCTCACTCTCCATGCAGGAAAAGATTGCAGCAGGGCTTTGTGAAGAGCTTAATCCCATCAGTGTGCATGAAGCATGGCCTAGAAATCCTCGCTGGATGCAAGCAGAGGGATGTTGTCTGCAGATGCTGATGGGCTGAGGGACTGGGGCAGCCGCAGGCACACACAGAAGCAAACTGATCGACACCAAGAAGGTCTTGGCTGAGCAGATAGGCACCTACGACATTATATACAGCTGCAGAGTGCTTTCTATGAGTGCTATGTTGTGATTTGTCTTTTTTTTTTTTTTTTTTTAGTCAAATGATACTTTACTTACCTTTGTCCAATTTTTAATTTAGTAATTTGTGATTAAACATGAAATGAAAACTGGACATCTGAGTCTACTGTGTGGCAGGAGGAGACAAGGATGAAGTTTGTGCATCAATTTCTGATCGATACAGATCAGGTTGATGCATAAATAAAAAGACAGATTACCTTGAATTATGAGGAGCTACAAGAGGTGCTGAGCAATGGAGCGGAAGGAAAAGCTGCCTGAGCTCAGTAGGAAGAGAGATGGCAACCACGCTAAGCAACAGCTTGTGCTGCATTGAGTATCAACATGAGATCTGAGTTTGAGCAATTTTATTTGGATTGCATCTACCCAACAAGTACCTGTAGGGTCTGGCATTTCTCTTTTACTTTGGCAACATTTGGAAAGTCTGTCAATTCAATAAATTGCACTGAACTGAATTACAGCATGGCACCCTGCACATGGTATTTTCTTGCCAGCTTCTCTTCTCATCACAGTTTGCCAAGCTCCCTGAACTCAGTTCCTGCCTACAGTGTCATTTCTTCCTTAGTGCTCTCAAGAAATGAACCAAATAATTAAAACACACCCCTGAAATCCCATCTAGTTTATAGCTAGTCCTTCCTCTGGGATCATTAGCAAGGTGTCTTTTATATTTATTTATCTGTAGATTAGATCCTGAGATCTCAAACTGAGTGGAAACAGGAGTGAGATTTTAGATTGCTGATTTTAGAGGGAGGATTTGTGTGTCAAACCAGCACTGAAGTTATTGCTTCAGATGAAGCAATAATCAGCTCTCTGGCAGCATTACTTCTTAGACATGGAAGTGTGATAATCTTTAGCACAAAATTAAAAAGTCAGACCTTTAGCTGTTTGGGTAGCAAGTAATAATCATTTCAGAAATGTTTTGAGTAATTTGTAGTCCAGCAAGTTCAGTGAGGTGAATATTTGTTTTATGACAATCCTCAAAGTCAAATGAAACGTAAACCTTTCCATGACAGCTGTTAATTTTCCTATATTGAATCAGTCCCTTCCTTATGTTTTCATTTTCTCATTCATCTTCTCTATCTCAAGCGCACATTTTCCTGCCTCTGGCAGCAGTTCCTTTCTTCTTTCTGGAGAGGCAGAATGTATCTGATATGTTTTTTCTCTGCAGGTCATCTCCTTCTTTGGTCTATATAGTACTGTTTTCTCTCTTCTATAACCTGATAATAGTAGTGGAAATTAATCCATATTCCCATTATGTATTATCCACTTAACCAACTGATAGTGTCACAAAGATCTTCCATTTGATAATAACAACTTGATTCCAATTAAGAGGTTTAAATTTACAAGACTTTTAAGATTTACATTACAATTAATTGATAAACATTGTACATTTGTTAATCCCAAAGGTCTCTTTTACAGAGAGAATGAAAATGCCCTGGAAATTGAAGGAAGTGGGGGCAATATCTGAATGTGTAGCTCAAGAAATAGTGTTCTATTTGATGCTGAAATACTAAAGAGTCAAAACTTTTCCTCCTAAAGGGAAATATTCAGAGGACAGTAAAGGTAAATTGTCTAGCCTGGAGCAAAGGAAGAAAGTGGGAGTGAAATTAAAGATTGAACATAAATGATCCGTAAGATAATAGTGAGAATAAATATGCAGAAGAAATGGTCAGTTGTCCTTCCCCACCACTCCTATCAGTCACAGTGCTGAGGAGGTTCTCAGGAGTTCCACTAAAGCAGGAAAGTAACAAAGGAGTTGTATCGTGATTGATGTTTTGATTGGCACTGTGGTACATGGGTGTTTAAGCTGCTGACTATCCAGTTGAGCATCCATTCCATCAGGTCAGCTTTCCAAGTGACATTCCTGAGATTATTGCGTACAGTGCACAAAGCAGGGTCAGGGTGAGGAGGACTGCTGTGAATTCCCAGTGTCACAAGGGTGATAGGAGAGTTCCAGATACAGTCAGGATATGATATGATTCTAGATTCAGACCTGGGAATTAGAGGATATTTCTGGATGCAATAGTGTACATGTGTTCTGTAAGAACAATGTGCTACTTTAATTTTCTGAGAGAGGACACATCAGGAAGGGAAAAAGGTGAGCTGAAGTCTTGGCAAAAGCCAAGCCCGTTCCTTTTCCTAACGTTTCCTGATGGATATCAGGCAACTCACTTAAACTCTCTGTGGTGATTCATAAAACTGTCCAGGTTAGAACTAGAGACCTTGGAAGATCGCTAGTCTGGCCTGCTGCTCAAAGCAGGTTGATACGGAAATTGGAGCAGGTTGCCCAGGGAAACCCTTTGGGGTTTCATGGAAGTCCACCATGCTCTTTCTTAACAAGTCAGTTGGCAGCAAGCAAGAAAAGGTTTTCCATGAACTTCTCTTTTAATAAGAAACTCTTTAAAGCCAACATGTATTCATGAGGTATATTAGTTCTAGCTACTCTGTTGCTTCTACCTATTAAATCAGAAAGCTCCTCAACCAGTTGCTCAGCTATTAAAGTGCCCAGGGACTGTAACCATATAGCTGGTGAGTAATCCCAGGCTCGGTTGGCAGATGGAGGCATTCTGTGAGCTCTGTGTTGAAGTTAGCTCATAGCACCTGCCCTAACTCCCTTGCAGAGGTTACAGCTGTTTGGAACACAGTAAATGGTGGTCTCTGTCGTCACAAGCAGAGATTGTGGAAGACCTTGAACATTTTGCCAACAGGGGAGGAAGCTGGCTGCCACGTGGTACATGAATCGACTGTTCCCCTTTTACTGTGCACAGGCAGTGACGTCTTCATGAAGATAATTGATTCTTTTCTTGGTGAGCCAGGTGAGCTGACCGGAAGACCCATCAGAGCAGGGAGCGTATTGTGCAAGTGCAGTATTCTCTTGAAGGACACAACAAGCAATGTAAATACCTTTGGCCAGTCGTTGTAGTCACTGCTTCCTCTGATTGTTGTGTTTCATGTGAAAGTAAATCAGAATGGTTCTGGTTCAGGAGTGGGATGGATGGGTCAGTCTGTACAAGCAGCATGTACTGATCTCTTTCTCCATGTAGATATAGCTGTATACTTTTTGAGAAAGATTTTAAAGTCTGTAAATTCATGATAAGGAGCCAGGAATTCCAGTATTTCTGTGAATGCTACTGTGAATTATTCATGAATAAAACATTATGTTGTATTTTATCTTCTATAAAATTTCTGAGCTTCATCTGGGCTATCTAGAAAATCATAGTGAATTCCTGCATGGATTTAATGCTTTTGATTAGAGGTGACTAGGGAAAACCTGAACTTCACTTAACATTTTCTGAGCAACTCCTAGCAGTTGTCGCAGAAGCAGCAGGATGGAAGTGCTGTAATCTTCCACAGCTCAGGTCTGTGCAGCTCTACCTGGTACTTAGTGGCAATCAAGCAACTACAGGTACTCCAACTTTTAGAGGCACTGCTGGAGCATAAACTTTTACTCCTTTCATACATACTAATTACATTCAACTCAGCTATGTGAATACGGAAGTTTAAGAAGAGTAAAACTAAAATACCTGGGGCTTGTTTTATTCTCTGTTACACTGATCTAAACAAGACATAAACATATTGAAGTCAGCAGTGGTTACTGCAATGTAAAACTGTTGTAATGATTACAGAATTATGCAAATTTAAGTTGAAATTTCCCCCTCTTATGGTTTAAGTAAAATGGATTATTGAAGTGAACTCTGGTTCAGCAAAGGCAAAAGACTTCATTTGTGCAACATTTCAAAATGCTTTTTTTTTTTTTTTTTTTGGTCCAAGCACAGTTTAGTTAAATCATAACAATGAAACCCTTCAAAGATCAGTAGAGACCTGTGGAGCCAGGAGCTGGACTCGATGATCCTTGTGGGTCCCTTCCAACTCAGCATATTCTGTGATTTTATGAATTTTAACTGATGAATAAAATTACTGTGTGTCACGTTACTGTGACTGTACATCATACCAATATCAAGCCTGTTAAATCTGATTAAGCTCACAGGGGTTGTGTTTGTCAGTATTAAAAGCACCAGCAGGAGCAGCAGTAGATTATTCTATGGACTGGTCAGTGGACAAGATGAGAGGTATACTCCCTTATTAAATGGACTGATTTTTTTACTTGGTTATGCACTGATTATGCAATTACCACTTAGTCTTGCATTGTAGAATGAAATTAAAGGAGTCCACATTGATATGTTGTCATGTAGAAATTCTTGGAAGGTTTTGTTAATGTCATCAGTGCAGTTAGGTACTGGAAAACATCTTTAACAGAAACTTGATTATGCAAACATTCCTAGGTAAATGCCTTTTTTTTGGTACAACAAAAAAAGGCCTTTCCTTGCCTCTTTTCAAGCAAAGGGGGACATCCAAGACTTTATCCTCCTACATGTAGGCTGGGCTGGAATAGGGAGTGAGGTTTTATTGCCAGAAGAATTTTCTAACTGTGGTGGTAGAAGCGAATGCTTACTACCAGTATATTGGTTCAAGATTTACAGCAGTAAGTCTGTGGTCAAGGGAGTTTCAAAAATGATCTCATTTAAAATGATCAATGTGAAAACTTTGACTGAGAGCTCATCATGGTGCTGCTTGTATGATGCTTGTAATGATGCATGGTGCTGCTGGTTGCTTTGGCCTTCACATAAGGTCTGTTATGGTAGAGAAAACCTGGGACACTGCCTTGTCATTCCCATCCAATGTCAAAAACAGTGATCTACATGAAGTCTATCCAATGGAACTGGGGAACTGCTTCCTTCCTCTCTCACCACCATCTTCAATTTTCATGCCATAGTTCTTGACTACCCAGAAACCTAACATTTGTGACTGCTTTGCTTTGTGGACTTGCTTTAATCCTAAAAGAAGGGATAAGGGGGCATAAGGGGAATGAACTGTAAATGCAAGAATTTTTCAAAGCAGTCCCAGCCATTCTTGCTGCTGTTGACCACCTACAGAGAGTAGAATTTCCTGGATTTGTTAACCAGGAGTTTCCCCTGCTTGTCATAATCTGGAGAGGACTTCTGCACAGAAGTCAGTTACATCACATCAGTTACACTGGTTAAAAGCATGTTCCAACAATTGTGTTGGTTATGTACACTGTGATTGCAATTTTGGGAGGAAAAACTCCTCCAAACATCATCTGCTTTCATTTCCTGCCATTGGTCTGGTGTCAAGATCATAGAATCATAGAATCATAGAATGGCTTGGGTTGGAAGGGACCTCAGAGATCATCTAGTTCCAACCCCCTGCCTTGGACAGGGCTGCCAGCCACTAGCTCACTAGATCAAACTGCCCAGGAACCCATCCAGCCTGGCCTTGAACACAGCCAGGGATGGGGCAGCCACAGCTTCTCTGGGCAGCCTGTGCCAGCGCCTCACCACTCTCTCAGGGAAGAATTTCTTCCTGATGTCCAACCTAAACCTCCCCTCTTTCAGTTTTAGCCCATTCCGCCTTGTCCTACCATTATCCACCCGTGTAAAAAGTCGGTCCCCTTCCTGCCTGTAAGCTCCTTTCAAGGATTGGAAGGCCGCAATGAGGTCTCCCTGGAGCCTTCTCTTTTCCAAGCTGAACAATCCCAACTCCCTCAACCTTTCCTCATAGGAGAGGTGCTCCAGCCCTCTGATGATTTTGGTGGCCCTCCTCTGGACCCGCTCCAACAGCTCCACATCCCCTCTGTACTGGGGGCCCCAGGCCTGGACACAGTACTCCAGGTGAGGCCTTCCAAGGGCAGAGTAGAGGGGGACGATCACCTCCCTCTCCCTGCTGGCCACCCCTCTCTTGATGCAGCCCAGGATGCCATTGGCCTTCCTGGCTGCAAGAGCGCACTGCCGGCTCATGGCCAGCTTTTCGTCGATCACATCGCCCAAGTCCTTCTCTGCAGGGCTGCTCTCAAGGAGTTCTTCTCCCAGTCTGTACACACACCTGGGATTGCCCCAATCCAAGTGCAACACCTTGCCCTTGGCCTTGTTGATCCTCATCAGGTTCTCGTGGGCCCACTTTTCCAGCCTGTCCAGGTCCCTCTGGATGGCATCCCTTCCTTCAGGGGTATCAACTGCACCACTCAGCTTGGTGTCATCAGCAGACTTGCTGAGGGTGCACTCGATCCCACAGTCTGAGTCGTCAATAAAGACGTTAAAGAGCACCGGTCCGAAGACGGACCCCTGGGGGACACCGCTTGTGACCGGCCTCCACCTGGACGTAGAGCCATTGACTACAACCCTTCGGCTGAGACCCTCCAGCCAGTTCTTTGTCCAACGAACAGTCCACCCATCAAATCCATATGTTGATGTTACAGTCAAAAGTGTTATAGTCAAAGTGTTATTTCAGTTACATTTATTCACCTTACATGGGAAAAATCAGTGCAGCACTTTGTTACCCTCTCCTTTCCTTTTCCAGAACTTCCTAGACTTCGATGTTCCCTTCTCCATCTTCCACTTGCCTTGGAAAATGTCTTTTCTCTTGTCAGGCCCCAGTGGCATTCCCACAAGTCCCAGCAGTCATCAGCAGAATCATTCCAGTAGTATAGTGGAAGAAGGAGGAAAGGCTGAAACAGGTACTTTCTGGTAAAACAGAGCAGGAAAGGATCCTCTCAATTCTTTGCATAGACCAGCCCTAGGATGCACATACAATTGTAAGACAGCATTAGGCCAATATATGTTAGAGATATCTTACACTAAAAGCCATTAGAACTTCCTCTTCCAGTCCCTACCTGAAAACAGAATCCACAGTGTGTCACATCCAGGCTCACTGAGAATGGGGCACAGAGGCAAGCTTCAACAGCAATAAGAACTCCATGAAGTGCATAAATTATAGAATAATTCGGGTTAGAAGGGACATCAAGAGTTCTCAGAGTTATCTTTGAGATCAAACCATATTGCTCAGGGCTTTGTCCAGCTGGAAGTTGAAATCCTCCAAGGATGGAGATTCTACAATTTCTTTGGACACTGTTCTATTGCTTCATGCTGAAAAGTTTTTCTCAATGTACAGTCTGAAGCTCTCTTGATTCAGATTATGCCTATTATCTTTTTGCTCTTCTGCCATGAATCACTTACAGTCTTTTCTTCTCCCAGCTACAGAGGCCCAGCAGTCCTTCATGGGGCATCTGCTGTAGCCCCTTGAACATTCAGAACCTCCACTGATCTTATTCCTGTTGATCAACATCTCTCTTGTATTGGAGGGCAGATGCAGTGTTTCAGATGCAATCTAATGAATGCCAAGGGAGATAATCACTTGGCTTAATCTACTCACACTGCTCCTATTCATACACTCCAGGAGGCTATCAGCCTTTGCTGCCAGGCCACACTGTTGGCTTATGTTCAGCTTGCTGTCTGCCAAGACCGCCAGGACTTTTTCAGCATAGTTGCTCTCCAGCTAATCAATGTCCAACCTGTATAGTTGCAGGGGGTTATTCGGTTGTAGATGCAGGTCTTTGCATGTGTCCTTGTGGATTTCCGGAAGATTCCCAGTAGTCCATTCCTCTAGGCTGCCCAGGTCCTTCTGAATGGGCATGCTTTTGAACATAATGACCATTTCTCCCTCCTTACCTGTCAATTTGATGTCAAACTGACAGCATGTCAAAAACCTTGCTAAAGTGAAAGTGAATTGCATCCACTATGCTCCACTCACTACAAATCCAGTCCTTTTATCATAGAAGATGATCCGATATGGTATGATTTTCCCTTTATAAAAACATGCGGACTGTTCCAAATCACCATCTCCTTCATGTGCCCAGAAATGTGCTCCAAGAGGCCTTGCTCCATGACTTGTAGTGATTCTGACCATGCCTTTTTTGAAGCTAGGTGAAACATTTGCCTCTCTACTTACTGGGGATGTTCCCCAATCTATTCAGCATTTCAAAAATTATGGAGTGACCTCACTGCAGTGTTGCAAAGTTCTCTCATCACTGTTGAGTGGTCCCTATCTGGTCGCATGGACATGGATGGCTTGAATTCTTGCAAATCATCTCTCACTTGACCCTCATCTGTTGCTGGTAGTTCTTCTCCTCCTTGAACCCTGCCTTTCAGTCACAGATGCCCAAGAGACCTTGGAAGCAGAGTATGAGGCAAAGAAGGCACTACATACCCCAGTTTTATCTGTGCCCACTCTCACTGAATATTGTACCCCGTTCAGCAATGGTCGTTATGCTTTGTTGGCTTTGAATATAAGGTCTCCACCTGCACAGTGTTAAATGTTCCTTTATAACAGGACATTGTTCATATGCAGCCTTGAAAATGCTTAGCTTCCCCTGTGAACCAGAGGTTCAAATACTTTGAAGGCACTGCATACCAGCCTAGTCAACTAGCAGTCCACAGCTCACAGCTTCTTAACTCAACTGACTCCAGAAAAAATGCCATCCCAGACTAATTAAATAGACAGCTGTAGCCTTTCATAAGTTGCAGAAACATTTCACCCTTTGCTGTGTACATGGCTTTCAGGAGGAATATAGCAGCTCAAATGGATTTCAGCAGGAGAGAGGAAGACAGACGTATTTTAAACAATCTTATGTCATTTTAACTTGTTAGCATTTGCACAGGAATTCTGAATCAGATCAGTCTTTAAACAACTCCCCCAGAACAGTTGGATTTGTTCCAGCTATTTATTATGTGCTAAAGTACCTGCTAGATGAGAATGTGTTGTCAGAGATCACCTTCATGTGTCCTCGAGGAATCTCTGTTCTCTTGGCCTTGGGAAAATATATGCAGCAAAACTCAGTTGCCAAATGTCTGAACGCTACTTTCATCTGGTGTCTGAGAAAAACAGTTGAAGTTTGAGCATCCTTAAAGGAATATGAGAAAGCAGGAATTCATAATTTGGCAGACTGTGTCTCAATTTACTGTATCTGATGGATGAAATGTACATATGGAGGGACAGTAATTACCCTGGGTAAACATCAGTAACTTGTGAGTTCCTCAGCGAATCTTTGTGGTGTGATTGTAGAAGTTTGCAGCTGTCCCGAAATAGTGACATTCATATACAACACAGTTTATTGGCCTATCTATTGCTGAGATAAATTACACACGGGAATTCAGTGGAGATACTATTGCCGTAATAGTCAATACATGCAGCTCATTGCAGGTTGACTGATCTGTGTGTGTTATATCTGCCTGGTGGGAGGCAGAAGCAGTTCCTTGCACTAACGGGGTCACATTCACAGTCTGCAACATGTAATGTTACAGTATAATGCATCTATGACTCAGATCACCTTGTGCACTGCGTAACTTCCATTTTATGCGAAATGTTTGCAAATGTTTCTCTTTTACATTTCTATTTATTCTCTGATCAAGAAGTCTATCGTTCAGACATCATGTGCCTGTGATTAAGGGGATCTTTAGCCACCACATCTGCTGACGGCAGAATTAACTGCCTTTGCAGTTGTGTAATAGTACAATTTTATTTCCATTCTTGATTTACTGAAAGGAAGATTAGGGATGAGCATTAAAATTAAGTGCCTGGCCACTGCAAACCGCAGAAGCTGCCATAACTTTCTTTGTTTAAAAGATTAACATTTCTTTATTTCAGAATATCTGAAATGAGTCTTTATATTTCACAGTGCACTAATCATAGACTGTAACATCTGAGGGTATTGAAGGATTTATGGCCACTAACAGAGTCAACATTGTTCTTTATAAATTTAGATAAGTACAAATACATCTGTCTGAAAGTATTTAGATCATAGAAATTTTTGAAATGATCGAATTATAGCCATCACTGCATCTTCAGATACAGCAGTATTGGTGCGAAAAGCAACTGAGAATGGAAACCCAGACTAAGTCAGCAGAAGCAGGGAGGATGTAGTTCACCCAAATGCAGCAGTTAAACCTCTCTTAATCCCTTCCCGAAATGGGCACAGCTGGAGCTGGCCTGCACAGCTCTTACGTGATGTGCTGGAGCCTGTTTTCCCAGCTCAGGGTGTAAGTGCACAGATGAATTGGTTGAGACAGTTTATGTAAGCCTCAGCGGTCCCACATTTCTATTTAAAGCACGCAGAGGATGGAAGCTGTGTGCAGGCTGGCTGTGGGTGGGGCTTTGACTTCCATTCTGCAGTCTCAGCAGATTCCCCCTTACACACACACGCACACACGCACACATGTACACACACTCACAGAGCACAACTGTAGGGCTGAAAGATCCTAATATAGGAACACTACTTGACAAACACCCGGCTGTTGGGTTTCCCCCTTTACAATGCTTTCTGAGGGATGGACAGACAGCTGCTTTTCAAATGCCTTCACTTCGCAGCATAAGCAAAAAAAAAAAAAACTCTGATAATGTTTGGCTTTACTTCTGCAATGGTTACTACAACTTCTAATTTCAGTGAACCAGCTGCTGATAAGCAGTTAACCCTCATGTTCGTGCTTTTGGGGATATACTGAGCTGTATAACTGTGAATCTTTCAAAGGGTGTGTTATGAAGGTATTTTAATAACCATTTGTCATGCATCCCAATGTTGCAGAGACACGCAATGGCAGAGTGTTTGTTTATAAGAAAACCTCTTTTTCTTGATCTTATCATAAGGCACCTCTCACATGGGGATCTGTATCTCTCAGAACAGTTCTCACTGTCTGGTGTCAATAGGACTCCCCACTACAAGGCTCATACAAGCTCTGTATGAGCAACCCCGTGTCCTGCATGACAACGCGTACTCCGTTGCTGTTATCGGCAGTGGGCAAATGTTGCAGGCTGTACGTGGCAGTGGTTTGCAGTGGTGGCTGCATGGAGTGAGGTCATGACCTGCCACGTGCAGAAGATGGTTCCAGCCTGCCCTAAAGCAAATTAAACAACATGGTGAAAAAACACCCTGTGCACCAAGAATGTGCCATTGTGTGCCAACATCCCATCCAGAGAAGCACCAGATCCCGCTATCCAAACATATGTGAGAAAGAAACTAGCAGCCACGAGGGCTAGAGAGGGAAACTCCACCCAAACGGACCACAGAAGGGACCGCAGCCTATGGCAGGGGTACCACTGAAGAACTGCAGCCCATGGGAGCAGCAGAAGCCAGTGCAGCGTGGCAGAGCTCATTACACACAGGGCAGCAGAAAACCATCGCATGCACCACTTCAGGTTCTTCGGCACCCACCACCTGGCCAGAGGAGTTCTGTCTGTCTGTGGCAAAAATAAGGGAAGTTGAGACTGGGAAGGAGAGAGGATAGCAGTTCCTGTAAGCATCTGTCTAATTGTGTTCTTCTTTCCTTCAGCTATCAGAAATTTGTGTGGCTTGGCAGTTTCCTGACTCCAAACTGTTTTGTCCCTGACAGCTACATACAAAGCATGTTTTGAAGATCTTAATTGCATACAGAAGACTGTCCTACATGATTATTTCTGTGTCTGCAGGAACAGTTTGTATGACTATTTGCAAATGTCTTATCTGTGTAGTTTGACGGTTTCTGCAGCTGTAGCAGCAGCAGAACAGTATTAGAAGCTCAAGGACACTCCACCCAGGATGTTAATCAACACAGGCACATTTAGGCATTCAAAGGAGATGAGGTTCCTGGCAGAATCTGTAGAAATGACCAAATTCCATGCAGAGAACTCCTGTGTATCAAGTACTTAGTTACAAAGGTGGGAAGGAGTTCAGACCTGCTTTCAAAAGCAGACTGTTGTCTCAGACCAGCCGTAATATCTCATCTGTGCTGATGACAATCTGGGGAGTTTTGGGACCACCCAGGGAATTGGTGACAGGTGCAGTATGTGCAGAGAGGCACAGCCCTGATAGCCAGCTGCACCGCAATTATAGCTATGGGACAGACTTGAGTTTCATAGTAAGAATTTGTCTGACAGCTCCTACTACACCAAGATATTTTCCTGGCCTTCAGAGTTTGGATATCTCTGTTCTTGGACTAATGATTGAAAGGTTTTATTCAAATTGATTTTGAATCTTAAACTTCCCAGGAAAAATTGTAATATTGACCGAAACAATCAGTCAGGTTGTAGATAAGCTTTTATTTATTCAAACCTATGACTTTTCTCTACCGTTTTAAGAGGATCACTGGCCTCTCTCACCTTTGTTGCAACACCATCATATAAGGAGTTAATTGGGTATAAACTATTATGACAACCGTAATATTAACTTTAAGCTTTTCTTCATTTTTATATTTGCCATCAGTGGATTTAACTATTTGTGTGTTGACATGCATTGGAGCACAACGGGTGTGTTCATCAGAGTAGTTCAGGCTAACAGAGGAAGCAAGGTGGCCTCACAAGATCTGTTGGGATTATACTGGTCTGATTTCTTCTGCAAAGGTAAAGGGGGTTTGAGGAGTGGCTCTGTTTCCTCTGCTTGCCAGATCCTCAGAGACACTTTGTCTTTCTGAAGTGCTGTTTTCCCCCATCCCTAAGAACTGTACCTGACCTGCCAGGTGGGACATGCAGCTGCTGAGGTGCTATGAGCTCTTCTAGACTGCAGTATTCAGCACCACTCTTTAAATACAGGCTTGGGGAAGGCTATTGGATTTGTCAATAATTGCTTCCCGGAAATTTTTCTTTTACAAACACTGCATGGTGCAGCCTGCCTCTCCCTCAATAAGAAGAGAAAAACTGCCCCAGGGCTAAATCTCCAGGATAGCATCCACAGGCAGTTTTGGTTGTGTTTTGTTTTGGAGAAGTGAAGCAACCACTATCAGCAACCCTTGCAGCAGAGCTGAAACTACCTAAGCAGTTCCTTGAAGTGTGTCTTCTCAGTCATTCCAGTTAACAGTTGCTGTAATATGACATCTAGACTGGTTCTCAAGTTGAGGAGGAAAAAGGGGAAGCCATATTGCTGAGAAATGGGTTTTGAAATAGTAGAAGGATGTATTTGATAACAGCCTGAGGTCAAGGCACTCTGCATCTGGGGCTTTCACTTCAGGTTTAGGTTTCTTGGGACGAAGAACTGTAACTCTGCCTGTGTATATTTTCAGTAGTGCCCAGCTAAGGGAGGCTTCACTCCCAACTGAACACCACTACAATACCAAGGAATAAATAATAATCATCTCCAGTTTAACGGCTGTCTGTGGGAATGGAGTGCAGCGCTTTAATTTTGACCAGCAATAACCCTGAGCAAATTAGTACCATCTGGTCTCCCGTCAGAGCTTTCCTGATCAACAGAAAACAAAATAGATGCAGAAGTTTCAGAAAATAACGGCTATCCCTAGAACTGTCAGACTCACATCAAATGTCAGTCTTTCCTTCCAGAAATGCCCCCAGGACTGTGCCTACTGTGACTCAAGGGTGACAAGGTCTGGATCCCAGGCCTGAAATGTTCTTGCCCACAGCTTTGGGTTTCTAGCAAAAACAGAACAAGAATTTCGTCATGCTACTAAATTATATTCCTTCTTGCTAACCTCTTGTGATGAATGGCTCCATCTGAATTTAGTGCTGCCAGCCTCTTTGCATCCATATGAAATACAGTTACAATATATCTTAAGGACCTGTCAGGGAAAAGAGCTACAGCCTTTTTATGCAGGATAAATCCCCAAGGAAATGAGATGAAATGGAAAAACCTCAAAGCTTACTGCAGGAAAAAGCATTTCAGGCAGTTCACTGGGAGGCTGATCCCAGAGGGGCCCAGGGACCTGGACCAAGCAAGGAGACTTTGTTTCTGCCACAGGGCCATCCCTGCTGAAGGGTGACAAGCTCCTGGAAACAAACTAGTGCTGGAACAATGAGATGGCATGGAAGAAACCAATTTCTAAATTTTTTCAAACATAGCATGCTTACAACCAAACAGGAGCCAGGGCCAATCCGTGCAGAAATGGTGATGGCAGTGTTGTGTTGATTCATGAGGTTATAGCTGGTGGCGACGTGGGGCTCAGTGTGGGCTGGCCTGCCCCAATGGCAGCCTGCTCATGGAAGGGCGGGGAGGGAGATGCCAAGCACCATGCTGCTCCATGGTGTTCCATGGCTGTAAAATGGAGGCGTCTGTTTTCAATACATTGCCTTGCACAAGAGCAGGCCCCAGACTTGTTTCCTGACTCTCACTGATATGCAATCTTCCAGCTAAGTCTGCTCCTCCCATCAGCAAGGCCACAGTAGGGTGTGAGCTGAGGTCCTCCTTGCCCATGTGCCCTTCTGGCTGGCAGAGCTGGCTGAACTGCCATGGACCTCCTGGTCACAAGCAGCTTTCGTCTCCTCACCCTTCACAGCATCCTCCATGAAAACATACTGAGTTGGTGAGGCCACAGCATGTTCCATGGGAGCATGGGAAAAGGGATTTCAGAATGAATATTTGCCACTAGGTGACATGTGGAGGGAAAAAAAAAAAAAAAGTCAACTTAATTTAATTCCATTACCATGTTGAGATTCTTCTTAAAGCCCGGGCACACAATGTAGCTACAGTAAGGCTCTGAGTGCCTCTCGCTATTCAGGACAGCCTGTGCTGAGCTTAGCACACCAGCAGGAACCCAGCTGGCTTCCATTCCCCATCCTCGGAGGTGCCTTTTCAAGGCCCGCTCTCTCAGAGACTTCATGAACTTTCCATTCAACATTTCCCTATCTCAGTGACCTGTACCCTAAAGTTAGACTTAATCCTGATATGCCTGGCAGTCAAGATCTGTTAGGATCTGCTAGGACCTACAGGCTGGCCCTTGGGACTGAGTACAAGTTGGGAACGGATGCAAAACCTGAGGAGGGCAGCAATGGTGGTTTGACTGAAGACGTAAGCAAGTCATTACTTGGGATTTCAGAGATACACAGTTCTCTTCCTTGGCATGGAAGGTTCTTATTCTAGAGCAATAAAATCCTGAATATGAAACCTGGAGGTGGAACAGCTACGAGCCTGGTAACCCTTGACTAAATCCTGTAATAAAGTTTCTCCTAAGCTACAAAAGGTAATGTCACACTACATCCACTGCAATTCACTGGAGAGACTGTTTTGTATTTCTTGCTCCAGAGAGTTTGTAGACAAAGAAAGTGCAGCCACACTGAAGGCTTTTCTGATGTTGAGGCTATGTTTACGCTAGGACATAAAAGTTTATTATCTGACCCAAGTGCCTCAACATGTTTCAGCGGGTGTCTACACAGCCAAGCCCTCTTTCTTCAAAACAGATAGCTGCATGCCAACAGCCTGCAAGGTCCCCAGCTCCTGCCAGCCATGACCTTGGCTGGATGAAGTGCTGCTGGCCTGGACTCACCTGTGCCAAGGACTCTTCTGATGATTTAGTTGCTGATAACAGCCTGCTGCTCAGGCCTAGGCTTTGTCTCTGGCTTATTGCTAGAGGTTAGTCTCCAGCCTAAGGTGTCCCACAGGTGAACCTGGTAGGGCTTGAAATGAGCTGGCATGAGCTGGAGGGAGGGCTGAAACAAGAGGAGGAGAAAATGAAAGCCAGTGCAGTTTCTGCAAGGTTTTGAGGATGGTTGTGAGGCTGGAGCAGAACAGAATTGTAAGGAGGCAATGTCAGGTCTCAAGAAAGGCTAAAGAGAGTAGGAGATTTAAAATAATTCCTAATTCATCCTGTCTCCTCATCAAAGCTTTATGGTTCTTTCTCCCCTTAATCTCTAAGCGAAGCCCTGATTCTTCGCTCCCTGCCCTGCCCCATTTATTTCTCCCATTTTTGACTTTTCTCCCTCCCCTTTCTCTTCCCCTAGTTCTGACCTCGTGCATGTGTGGGTCATGTACCAAATGCAACAGGCAGGGGCAGCCTGGGGATACCTTGGCAAGTAGACATCTGTCATGAAATTCTCCCCAAGCCTTATCTCACTGTTGGGCTAATCGTGGCCAGAGCATGTACTGGCATGGGACATGGCACAGGAAGATCACCGTACCTCTGCAGTGGCCCCCAGTAGGGATTTCCCTGCCTACCCCTAAGTTTGCAGAGATAAGCATGTGGCAACTTGGGCTGAGTGTGAAAAGCAGCAGGTAGGAGACAACTGTGAAGTCAGGACACTTTGGATTTCCTGTGATGTCTTTGTGAGACAAGTGGTGAGAATGTAATGCATGTGCTTCAGCCCTCCAGAGCGTTTGAACAAAGCAGACTTATTTATTTATTTATTTATTTATTTATTTATTTATTTTTGAGCATCAGAGCCACCATTGGTGTTAAGACCAAAGAGAAGTGTTGAGCTGTTTGTGCCACTCACCTTCGCTGGATCCCTTTGGCAGCTGTATCCAGCCAGTTCTCCCTCTCTCACTTTCTCCAAGACACCTTGCTGATTTTCTGCATGAGCAGAAACCTGTCAGGAGTGGCTTTTGCCCCTTGTTGCAAACCCCACTTNAGTGGCTTTTGCCCCTTGTTGCAAACCCACTTTCAAAACCAGTGATAACCACCTTCTGCCATGTGTGGGAGCCATGATAAGCACTCATACGAGGCAGAGGCTCCTCAAGGAAGGAGAGTTTCAGGGCTGAGGACGTCCTGAGAATGAACATGCTTTGCCAAAATACGTCATTTTGTTTTATCACAGCAAGACTGCGAGGTGACTTGCTTCCACTCCCAGCACAGAAATGCCACAAAGACGTGCAAAGGTTTTGTTGCAGACAGTGTTTCTGCTTGGCCATATGGGCTCCTGTGCGTGAGAGGGGATTTGGCTAACCCTGAGCATGATGCCATCTGCCAGATCCATCCATTTCTCCTTCGATATCTGTGCAATACTCCTCTTATGTACCCACAGCAAATGGCAGACCACCTGCGTGTTTTATCTTCTGAAAAGAAACTCCCAACTTGCCTTGCTCTGAAATGCAGGATTAGTTGAGAAAAGTTTGTTGTGTTTTTTTGTTTGTTTGTGGTTTTCTTTTGTTGTTGTTGTTTTCCTGGACACAGCACTATTTTTTGATGTCCAAAGTCAATGCTGTACAAAGATCTATGCCTGGATTTAGTTTTTGCTGAGGGTATATTCTGTTGACTGCAGTGGAGGTCTCATGCAACAATGCATGTGGTTGTGTATTTTTTTATAAGCTCAGTGTCTGCTTTACTGCAGTTGTGCTAGGCGCCATACAAAAGTGATGAGGGAAAGCCATTTGACATTGAAATACAGCTTGAAATCTGAGGATTGTTTGTGGCTGGAAATGCCAGTGATTATTTCTACCCATGCCAAATGTTTTTGCCTCTGTTTCCTCCTTTTTGGGAGTATATCTTTTTATATTGCACTGCCAATCTCATCGCAGATTTTCCAGGCTCCAGGGGGATATGAAGTGTGTTATCTGTCATGCTGAAGGGAACACGAGCTGCGTTTCAGGCGAAAGGGCTATTCAAGGGAAATGACACCACCAATACACTCTGCACTGCAGAACAAGCAAACTCACATTGCTACTCGAAATTAAAAAAGTGAAGCATCACAAATCACCAGAATTCCCAGACGTGAGAGAACCAGCCAAGTCCTGGATTCTCGCAGACATTTTGCTGAGATCTGTGAGCATTCAGACTTTTTTTTTTTTTTTTTTTTTTTTTTT
>VXAV01008666.1:71201-122837 GCA_013399715.1 Alectura lathami
TTTTTGCAGCATTTCCTCTAGAGCTAGACAGAATTTTGTTTAGAAAAAAAAAAATTATCAGTGTTTGCTGACACATATCCTGCATTCATCACAGCTATTTACTGATTCACTTACCATGATTAATGGGATAGCAAATGATGAATGTTTAACAAAGAACATTCTGCAAATGGTCAAGGTGACTGCAAAATATAAGTTTCAAAGAAAACAATGTGTTTGGGAACATCCTTCCCTTTGCCCTTGTATCCCTGTCTTTTCTCCCACCTTGTGGTGAGTGCTGTGGGGCCTCTGGCTAGTTTTGGGCATGGCTTTGGCAACTGTCATCACAGTGGAGCTTCTCCAGTAGCATGGATGCCAATAGAATAAATGTAAATTTTGGATATTTTTGAAGGGGAAGGAGGGAGACTCATGATCTTTGTGATTATAGTTCAGTATTCCTAGTTACCGGTGCAAGAGCATTTTATCCTACGTCTCTTTAGATGGTGCTAACTGCTGCTGTATGTAGAGACTGTTTATATTTATTAAAATGACCTTGCTTGGAGAGCCGTGTACCTTTTGCAATTGTCAACCACATTAACAGAAATACCTAGGGTCACAGTGAGGTTAATTTTGCAGGATGCTTCAACCACTCTGAGAGTACTTTTAAGGAAATTATGGGGGAGGGTGGGCGCTTTTGGGCATGAACACGAAACCTAGCAGCATGTGGCCATCTGTCAGACTGGGGAAATCCACCTCTTCTTCCGCAGAGGCATCAGTGATTTCCAGGAATCCCCATGGGGCAGAGGTGCCCGGAAAACAGGTGGGATTGCATGGTTCCTGGCCTGTTTGCCAGCTGCTTACCCACCTGCTGCCCTTATTTGGCTTTTCTGCCCTCAGTCCTTTGCTCCATGCTACCCCTCTATGTCCCTGCCTAGCCACTGCTTTCCAGGAGGGAAGACGTCAGACTGCTTAACAAGGAGGACTCCGTGCCTGCAGGGCTCTGGCACCACGTAGCAGAGCTCATTGACTAGTTAGGGCACTGTGCCATCAAGGAGCTGAGCCACCTCTGCTGCTTGAAGAGATGTTATGGTACAATGTAATTCCCATCTACTTGCTGCTTACTTATTAAGCCGTGTTTTGAATCTTGTGGCTTAGACCAGAGAGTATGTTTTCCAGAGGCAGTTCACTTCGTGAACAAGGAGGTTAGCAAGCTACCAAGGGAAGCTGAACGAAAAGGTGATTTTCATTCTCTGAAGGCTGCTGAGCTGACTGCTGGTAGTGTGCCAAGCACTTCCTAGCGCTGACAGATCTGGAGTTCACATTCACAGGTCTCCTGAGGAATTTAGGAGTCTCTTTGTTAAGCCTATTAAATCCCCCTGATATTTCCAACAACAACTTAGATTTTATCACTACTAAAAGAAAAGTTGCAGTTCCTCTGGATGTAATCCGTCTTATCTCAACAATTGAAAGAGAGCTTGATAAAAGCATAAAGAATTTTTGTTTGTTTGTTTCTATTGGTGTATTAAGCCATTTTCTGATCTTTCTCTTCTCCGGGCTGAGCAGTCCCAGCTCTCTCAGTCTCTGCGCACATTAATCCTCCAGTCTGTCATCTTTGTGGACATTCACTCCAGTATGTCCATGCTTGTCTTGTACTGGAAACCCAGAGTGAGTCTCAACATCCCAGTGCTGAGCAGAGAAGAAGGATCACCTCGCTTGACCTGCTGGTGAAGCTCTGCCTGACGCAACCCCCAGTGCAGCAGACCTCACTGGGCATTTGTCTAAGCCTTACGTTCCTGGGAAAGGTACAAGGTATTCACTGCAGGGTGAATGCTGCAGACTGGTAGCTGGAGTCTAGGTCTCTTTAAACACAAACCAAATTTCCTGAAGCTCGCGATTCAATTCCAAATTCCCAAGCCCACCAGCCACAGAGCCATGTTAGGACCCATGTGGAAGGAAACTGCAGCATAATGCACAGCTCTCACCCTGGCACATCACCTGCTGGGCACAGCTCTCCTGACAAAGCATGTCCACAACAGCCAGAGCTATTTCAGACTGCCTTGCATTCATGGTAATAAACTTTTATTATGTGGTCATGTATAATTACTGCTGTCATATTACCTACCTCATTCCGTGCTTCACTTGGAAGTAGGATATGGCAAACTGAGAGAGGGGGGCTGTTGGCTACCTGAAACTTTCAGTGCTGGAGTTTTGTGACATGTGCAGAGTGTGGGATGGGCCTGCTGAAAAGGGAGATTGCTCTTCTGGCTTGGTAGATAGAATGTAGAGTGCCTCTCTTGCTTCTGCCATTGCTTTCCTGGTCATGACAGATAGATCCAGAGAAAGAATAATAACTACTCGCCCTCCACAACTGTAGTGATAAAGTATTTCTTGAAACAATAATGAGGAACATCATGGGATGAGAGTCTGAAATGAAAACTTGTTATGTGTGTTACGGTGCAGCAAATAAAACTTCAGGTATCTGTGGAGTAGGGAGATTCTGTTGCGTACTGAAACTGCCTAGAAGTCAGTTAAAAATAATAAATCCACTTTCTAGCAAGATGTGAAGAAAGAAAAAAAAAAAGCTGTATAGTTTCCATTTTAAAATAATTGTTGCAATGTGTTTTAGAATAGCTGTACAGCTGGTAAAACAGGGAGCAGAAATCTGAGGGTTGGAATAAGTGGTAACTCTTCCTTCAGCAGAACTTTTAAGTGCTCCAGAGAAAACAGGATAAAATATAAATCTCTGAAAAACACCATGCCCTAGCAGCAGATTTTGCATAAGTGGGTTAAGACTTTCTTGTTTTTGATTTCCCTGGTGTCTCTTGGAGGGCTGGATCCAGAGCTCGCTGCAGTCAAGGTCATTAAGAGGCACCTGAGAGCACAGCGGTGGGCTCCACATGCTGCCACACCCCTCATGGCTGCTTCCTGCTCCCAGCTACAAAGAAAAGAGATGTTTCTGTTGGATTTCTCCTCCCACAGCTTCTCGAGTCAGTGGTTCGCTTCCAGGGGTTTGCGGATGGCGAGCTCATGCAGGAGTGCACATGGCAAAACCAGCACTTGGTGGGAAAGGCTCGGATATGGTACAGGATACGTTATTGCCACATAAACAGCGTGACTTTGCAGTGTGTCACCTACTTTTGGATTACTGCTTATGTCCACAAAACAATACATTTAGGGGTCTGCAGACATGGTGTCCTTGGGAATGTGAAGTGCTAAGGTATTGTGGCCGTCAGCGCTAATCGTGGCAGGTAAAAAATACCCCGTGAGGCTCATTTCTGGCCTGATCTGAGCTATTGTGCTAGGTACACGTGGAAATCCATAGTTACTTCACATCGCTTCTCTCTGACAACATAGCTCTTAAAGCTTCTCCTGTGTGTCACCTCAACGATGCTGGCTGCGGTCACTGCTTGTTACCAGCACTTCTGCTGTGGGAGGACACGAACATACTTTTGTGGCAGGCAGAATACAGCTACCAGTGCTGAGTAATCAGAGGTTTTCATTCAACATCTGCATTTAAGAGAGGTAAAGACAAAGGAGGCAAATACAGGTTGGTGTATGTTCTCTAGAGCAAAATGTTTCATTAATATGTAGTGTGTAACTGATATTAGTGGGTGTCCCGCACAGCCACTGCAGCCCACCAGATATATTCTGGATCTCCGTAATCTGGCAGAAAGAAAGCCCAATGGCAGGTAGTAAGAAATAACAGAATGAAGTGAAGCAGGATGCACACATTTACTGGCAGAGGTATTTAAAAAAAAAAAAAATCCCTCTCTTTTTACCTTCTGTTCCATTCCATCCTCTACCCAAAAACCTGCCAAAGCATTGCCAGTTCCTCATGAGAAATGTTTATACCAGGAAATTAAATGCTTGCTATTACAGCTTACATGTTACAGGCTCATCTCCGCAAATTAGTTTAACCACCACAAAAATGTGCCCTGATCATATGGCGAAGAGAAAAGAGGGGGAGAAGATGGTCCCGGCAGAACTTTGTCCAAACCTATGGAAAAATCTGTTTGAAGAGGATGCTTCCACTGTATTCAGAACACAACCTGATGAATATAAACACAGAAGCGGCCATCAATGTTCAAGACAAATCTCAAGAATGGCTTTTCAAAAGAGATGTTGTAGTCAAATATATCCATCCAAGAAAGCAGAATCTTGTGGACTATGTGAGGGGTTTAAACTTGGAGTTTAGAAACATTTCCTGACATTGTCTTTCCTGTAGAAAGAGGATAAAAAGCAACCTGACAGGACAACAGAAAACAACACTGGTTTCTTTGGGGGTCTTGTTTTAATTTTATTTTTAAAAGACCAACCTCCTAATGTTCTAAATAAAATGTTTACATAAATATTTTAGGAGAACCACTTTTTACTACTGTTGTTCCAAATTCTGCTTCAAGAATTGCAGTCATAGGTGTCTCTCGCTCCAAAGGAACAGAGCAGGGTTTGAGTCCTGGTCTGAGGAGCTGGGCAGCTTACTCTAGCATCAGTTCAGTAAATGGCCTGGGTGCACACGTGAGGTTTAACACATGCATGAATGATACATGGTAACTCTGTACTAGAATGCTTGCTGCATTCAAGTGTTTCCAAATCTGTTGTTTATACATGCACTACATGCATTTGTTATGTATGCACTGCATATATATGTAGATATATGCAATGAATATTTATATATATGCACGTATATGTATATGTGTGTACCCCCACACACTGTTGTCTCTCACATTTCTTCTATGGGATTCAGCTATTTACTTTTGCTGTCTCTGCACTCATGGGAAAAGAAGCCAAACTGAGGAGCTGGTGTTGTTACATGCTAAATACATTAATTTCTGTTCATGGCAAGGTGTTAGTAAACTATTTTTTCTAAAAAAATTATGTTTTCTCCATTGACCTCTCAGCTGGATGCCTTGCTTCAGTTGCTGCTGCAGCATCTTTGCAACAGTTCCTTGATACAAGCCATTTACTCCCAGTCATTGGTAGTGAACTGATCAACTTTAAGGAATTATCAGGATGTCTACAAAGCATTTGCACTGAAATTCAGGAATTTTATAAATTATCTTGTGATCTGAAATTTTGTATGACTTGTATAAAGCCATATTTTAGTCCTAGGGAGATCACTAAGGATCTCAGTGCTATACCCAGAAAGCTTACTGTCAGTGCTAGCTGTAGTTTAAGCTGTTGGATTTACTGGATGTACGAAGTCCAAGAATGAGACCAAAAAGAGAGGTGAAATTTACAGCAGATACAGTTATGTGAGTTGACCATTGGATGCGGTGTTTGATTCAAACACAGTTTTGCAAATATCCAAAAATATCGACAATGAATCCTTTCAGAAAATGTTTCATTCTCAGCTGCTGCTGATTTGAAGATGGTGCTATCATGATAAACACATTTTTCAATTCCTTTCAGGTGAAATCTGTCCACTACTTGCTTGTGTCAGCGGTGCTCTTACCTCTCCAGTAGCAAAAGCCGTATGACAGGAGTGTGAACATGCAAAAGCAGTTGCAGATGCAGTTTCAATGTGGGCTCAGGGACCCAATTGCATGAACCCAGTTTTGGAATAAAGGCTTACAAAACTCCTGAGAAGACTACAATCATACCTTTACTAAAATTCATCCATCCAGATAGCCCCTGAAATTTCCCATGCTGGAGATCAGCATGCACACACTGCTCAGTTAGCACCATACAAGGGCTGATATCCCGATTATGCGCTCGCACTTGATACAACCATTCAGGAACACAGACACCTCCTGACCATTGAGTTCATTTCTCTGGGAGTGGCTGCGTGTCATGCGATCTTTTCCTTGACCTTTCCAAGCCCTGCACAGATCCATGCCAAAGGAGTTCTGGCTCTTGACCCTGCTACATGCTCAGTTTCCTTGGGCGGGGTCTAGAAAAAGGTCCTGGATGTGGCTCCTGGTCCCTTAGACTGCTCTGATTGATTCAGGGTTTCTCACAAGTGAAATATTTCGAAGTACTTTTAAATCAAACTCTGACATTTTTCTGTTCATGCACACCCAGATGTCTGAGTCCAAAGACGTATACTATAGTCATGCACATATCCCTCATCATATTTTCAAATAAATGTCATTCATTTTAAAATGATAACACCTAAAAGTATGCATATGGAGAACTGGGAGAATAAGGCATAAGTATGACATAATGATTTGATTCAGTGCTACATAATGATTAACACATAGCAAAGCACTTGGATTTTCAATTCATGTAGACTGGATAAAATATCTAAGTGCACTGCTCTTGACATTTGATCAGTGACACGTTTTGAGTTTCTGGAGATGCCTTAAAGGTTAGTGCTATATTTCGTCCTTCCAAGCTCCGTGTTCAGGAGCTCAGTCCCACGAAGCATCACCTGGTGCCAAGGAAAGGCAGTCATTATTAAAATCACATTCTAACATAAGCTGCACAGAAGTCTCACTTGGCATCTCCTTTGCTAGCAAAACCAGTACTTTTACTTCAAGAACACTTTAAAGCAGATGAGGTGCTTTTGCAGACAGGTGCAGGAAGGAGAGAGGAGAAGGAGGTAGTAAGCTGTGCCTGCAACTTGGCCACCAAAAGGAGCAAGAGGAGTGAAAGCAAACTAGGAAAGGGGATATATAAGAGCATTTTCCACTGACAATAACAGTGCCTAAGAAGTAGAGAAACAAAAACAAAGGGCATTTAGCATCCACAGAGGGATCTGATGGACTGAGTGACCATGTCTGTTGGCTGGAGGAAGCAGAGACTTTGGTCTGAGGGCAAGTGCCTAGGGGGAATGAGGGCAACAGCTGTAGGAGTATAGAATCATAGAATGGCTTGGGTGGGAAGGGACCTCCAAGATCATCTAGTTCCAACCCCAAAGTACACTGAGTACCATGGGTGGAGAGAGAACTGCCCTGCTAACACCTGTTATTAGGCACCAGGAGAAGGCTGCGAAACCCTCCTCTGGCCCTTTTGTGCAGCGACAACCCAGCACCAACGTGGCCATAGAGGGAAGGACGATGCAGTAGTTCCTAGAGACAATTCTGTAGGGCACTTGCTCCGTTACCAGAGCCTGAGACGGCCTTGGGAGAAAGCCTTGAGGGAGGCACCAAAGTATAAATAAGCAAAGCTGGCCTGCATACTGGGAAATGCTAAGCAGAGAGGCTCATGCTGAGCACCTGCTGTAACTGTGTGTTGACTCCTGCCCCGGGCTGGAGGAGGCATAGGGAAAGTGGAATGTCACAGAAATATCACTTTGGTGATACCTTTAACAGGAAAGTTGGATGCCTGGCACAAGAACTGAAAACACAGTTGTAAAATGAGAGTGGAAAAAAGCATGGCTGATGACCATTTCTCCTGAAATACCAAGTGTTCGCTGTGAGCTGCTGAGAACTGATGGGAAGCAAAATATTTCTGTGCTTCTGGCAAGCTGCACACTGGCTGGAAACAAGAAACTGCCCTACAGGCAATTCTCTTGACTCACAGGATGACGTAGTTCTTGTCCCAGAGCACTGTCCTTCATGGGTTAGAAAAGAAAAAATATGTATATAAAGGCTAAAAATACCTCTGCATGCCTTGTGCCTGCTGACAAAGGGTCGGCTCCTGCAGGTACACCTACGCAGCAGGCACCAGTCTTGCAGAGAAGTCACTTACTTCTCCATGCTTGTGGTGTTCATCCTTACACAATCAGAGACAATCAGAAATAGCTTGTATTACAAAAATCTCCTAAGACCAGTCAAGGGGGACATATAAGACCATCTCAGATACCTTTTTACAGATACAGTTGTGCATTCTTTGCTTATACAAGTCAAAAAGCGATGTGAAGACATAATTTGTAGATACAAAACTAAAGCATCAAATGTCCCAAAGACCTGACTTTTAACTCTGCTTCTAAGGTGGAGTCTGATATTTACTGCAATGTGGAGAATGAGCAGTGTGGAAATTTTAGCAGTTTGTCAGGAGAGGCTTTGCAAACTTTATGGCTATGATACAGTCAGTAAACCAAGCCGTGTTACTGAAGGGGTTCACATCTAGTAGCTGCTTTGTTTCAAACACAGAGCAAGAAGCCTTGGAAGAATAATTCTCGGATTTCATAGGATTACACTGTAAAACTAAATTTTGCACTTTACTAAAACAGTGATTGAATCCAAAACCAGAAATGGGAATATATATTCACAAAGTTTTAATAGTCTGAGCTGGGAAAGGAGATGAACTACTGTGTTTGAATGTGCAGTCCCAGTGAAAGAAGGAGTAAGAAGCCTGTGGAAGCAGCTACCATTTCTCACCTATCCAGACTCCCAGCATCTGCAACCTTTGAAAGAAGAGTTTCAAGTAATAGTGATGACATCTGGTTTGTTGTTCTCATTCCTGAGTCTCTCTGCTTATAGCAGCACAGAATAATCAAATGCCTTGTGCTCTTGGGTGCTTGTTTTAAATTATCATTCCAAGACAAAACAGAGAATTTTGTTAAACACAACACACAGAGTGGCATATTTTTAGTTTTTACTCCTCATTCTAAAAATTCTTCAAAGCCTTAATCTTCTCAAAAGTGTAATTAGAAGGAAAAAATGGGTTTGAATTGCTTGCAGACAGTCCTTGCAAAGCAGAAAGCTCCTGTGTCCAGACTGCTTGTGCAAATCCAGCCCGGAGGTTTGGTTTTAGTCTCAGTGAGCCTCAGTATCTTATCATGCCAGAAATGGTCTGTCCGGGCTAAATTGCTGGGCATCAACAGGACAGGATTAAGCTGCTCACAGGGCTGCTGACAGTGCTGAACTGGGCAGACCGAGAAGCTTCCATGCCTGAGCTCTCAGTTGAGTGCTCTTTATCAGCTGTGTATTCACACCAGGCTTAAGGCGCTAAGGAAATGTGACAGGCATGTGTGCGGTGGCCGTACATCCGCTGGTACACACAGTTTATATTATGTTATAAACTCTGCTTATAATAGATATGTTATCAATATAACATATGTTATAATATAAGCTCTCCTTATTTGCATATGGGTATCTGTGTATGCACACACACACTCATAACCACTGCATTATTTGAAGTGCACTGTTCCAGTGATGCTGTCCCCAGGGACTGATGGAGAGACTCTCCTGCAGCCGGACCGTCTGCACGTGCTGTGCAGAGCCTCACACCACCTTCAGAAATGCTTGTTTGCAGGCTGCCAGTGAACTGTTACGTACGAGGCTGCAAGTACCAACAGACACTGGCAGTCATTTGGCAACCGGGAGTTGCAGCAGGTGATGCTCACAATGCTTTGCTTTAAAGCCACCTCTGAGAAGCTTCAAAGATTGGAGTTTTACGCCCATTCACTCAATGCAATAAGATGAGAGCACGATACAGCCTGCAGAGACGAGGGATGAAGTAAGAGCGTGGGCATTCATTGGCTGCTGGCAGTGGGGACTTAGCACGCAGAGCTGGACCTGTCAGCTTGCCCTAGGCACTGTCACCAGCTGTCTCCTGTCCAGTGCTCCTTCAGCGACCTGCAGTTGGCAGAGTTCCCTCTGGATGAGTAGAGATGCCCCAAATGCCAGCGTGAGGAGCTGACATGAAGGTGGACTCACGGCACTGTGCATCCCTCTGTCACGGCTCCCAGCGCAGTCAGGTGGGCAGTGACACACGGCTTCATGCAGGCTCATCGATCATGATGCACCCTGCAGCCCCACAGTGCGGCCTGGAGATTAGAATAGGCTTCACCAAGGCGTATGAGCACAAGGATTCTACAGTTTTCATCTGATATGTCTTAGATGTGCCACAGAAGTCTGTTCTGCCCCACGAGTACATGCTGGGAGCTGGAGAGCCAGCACCTGGGACACAGCAGGTACCGCAAGCACTGGCTCTCCTCAAAGGGAAGGAAGAGTGTGTTGGCTGACCTGCAGTCCCTCACACAGATATTGTTGCTTCCTGACATTCACCAAGTTGTTGAACACGGTACGTCAGGACATGAGAAGATACTGAACTCAGACTTGATTTTCAGATCTGCTTAGGGCTGAGCTGTGTGATTTTCTCTAACCACCAAGCCAGGTAACTACAGCTGAATTTGAGGGTATCTTTTCAGAGAAAGGTAGACTGAAAACTTCTCCAGGGATGCAAATCTGTGACAACCATCATCCTCATTACTGAAAATAATTGTATTTCTCACTTAAACTTTTCTATCAACTGTAAGTAGAGAAGACTGTTGTATCATTATTGGTAACATCAAAACCCTTTGGCAGACCTGTTTTCCCTGCAGTTCTGACATATTACGTAGAGAAGATTAGCAGATGAACCTGTACGAGGTTCTTTGGGCCATCAGACAGCATTGCCCTTTGCTGAACTTTCTCTGATCTTCTGATATCCCTCTTGAAGTGTGAACTTCACAACTGGACACCGTATTCCAGCTGCACCAGTAGCAAGTTTGGAGGCCACAAACTTCTCCACTTTTGCTCAGTAACAAGTGTCTACCCTGAAGGTCCCAACATCACACCGCAATTTCATTACAACTGATTATCAGTGAGCCCTGACCTCTTCCAAGATCACTGCTCTGCGAGACAGAGACTTATTAGGCAAATGTGATCTGCATTCTTTGTGCCTAGACATATTATAACCAAACCAAAATATACATTATTTGCTTCTTTGCTCACGTTATTTATTTATTTGTTTATTTTAACCTATTCATCTTACATTGTCAACAATGATTGCTTTCTTCTGGATCTCTCCTGAAAAAGACAAACATCCCTTATCAATTTTGTTTTATCTTTTATCTCAGTCGGAGTACAATTTACATTGAAGCAAGCTTCCTTACACAAGTCTAAACATATTGCTGCTCATGTTTATCAGACAAATTTCTCAAACTGATTTAATATTACTTTTAAAATGAGACTATAATGTCATTCATAAATCTAGGTTATGCAATACTAAGCTTATTACCTTCCTTTAATTATTTATTAATGGAAGGCTGCACCAGTTCTTCCAATATTACTGGACACCAACAGGCCAGTCATTATGAGCGCCTGAAGCACCCAGCATCCCATGAGCAGAGCTCCCATCCAAAGATGAAACAAGGCACTGCTGAGGTTTGAGGAGCAGCATGACTCACACTGCCTGTGGTCCCCAAACCCAGGATCCCATGTCTTGGGGTTACCAAAGCCCCTGGCTGCATCCAGCAGTCTCAGGACTGTCTCAGGGACAGCCATTCTGGCCAGAGCACTGGTCAGCCCGGTGGTGCAGCTGGCCATGACCATCGTGGCCATGTCACCTTCCCTCTGACATCCCTCTGCACCAAGCCTCCACTCAAGCTGTGCCCATGCGGTGGCACAAAACGGGCTCCCAGCCTCCCACATGCTCCTGGCAAGCACACACCATGCTCCAGCCATGTCCTGGTGGCCTCCTCAGCTTGTGAGCACCTCACTCCTGATACAGCCTGCAGAGATGAGGGATGAAGTAAAACCGTGGGCATTCATTGGCTGCTGGCAGTGGGGACTTAGTGGAATCTAGGCAGGGTCACAGAAAGGTGCCCACAGGGCAAGGCCTGGACGCCAGAAGCTGCCCCAACTGGCCATTACCACGCACAGGAGGAAGCCCAACCTGGCAGCACCCTTACATTTTCCAGAGCCCAGCAGGGCTTTGTGCTGTTCCTCGTCCTGCACGTTCAAAGTTGTTGCTTGTTGGAGGGCTGACCAGATGGGGCTGTGGGTGATGATCATGGTGATATCCTCAATGTGGACATTGATGGTTTGTCAATGTAAAAGACTGCAGTCAACACTGAGAGCAATTGAGACCCAATTTTTGCCTACTAGATGCTTGGTTGTACTCACAAAGGATGTGGAAAAACAGTAGCAACAGTGGGAAGATGTTGATGCCTTCCCTGTGTGCAGTGAGATCCTACAGCCAGGTCATCAGGGCTGATCCAAATGACGGACTGATCCATCCCTGGGGTGGGGATGGCAGACACAGCCTATGGACAATGCTCCCTCCCATCCCCACAGCAGAGCACAAGGGTGAGTAAAGCCCCAGGCTGGCACCCTCCTGAGCCTGCATGTCACCTGGTGAAGGAGAACACCCCTGGGCTGGGCTGGGCTGGGCAATGCAGCATGTCTGAGGGCACATGGAGGAGCAGCAGTGCAACCTGAGGCTGCTGCAACGTCTGCATCCCACCAGCAAGCAGGAGCAGCCTGCATGCAGCATACTGCATGTGGGCATGGATGATGCTGGGGGGAGCAAGGACACAGCTATCTGCATGGACAGCGCCGGTAAAAGTCAGCCCCCACCTGTTTTGCTGCCTTCTTCTCACTTTATACACATACATACATACAAGACAATGAGCAAAACATGAATATATTAATATGTATAAACACACACCCACACGCTTCACACACATATTTCCTTTCTAAGAATAGTCTGGAAATTATGCTTGCAGATTGCCAGAGGTTCCGCAGTCAAATCACGCGGGAAGGGGGTGGTGTGAAGCTGTCATCAGAAAGCAATTTACCTTTTCAACTACTTTCTGATAAACTGTGTGATGTTTTCTCAGGAGTAAGGCAACACCTACCTGCCAAAAAAACAGTTCCAGAAGTTGTTTGGAGGTGCAGTCAGAGAGGAGAGCCACTGGAGATGCTTCTCTTCATGGTGCTGACTGTGAAGCCAGGGTGAATGCTGCCTATACCAATGCCTTTACTCTGTGTTAAAGAAGTTGCTAAAATAGTTAAAATCGTTACTTTTGTCCTCTGCATCAGTGCATGAAGGCACATTGCAGTTCTCTTCTTTTGCAGATTCCTGCATTTCAGTGCAGCGGTGGCCAAAGCAGTTTCCAGTAGAGGGGATGGGCACTGTCCTCAGACTTCCCTTAGGACAGGGTGTCCCAGGGCTTACCCTAACTCTGCAAATACTCCAGGACAGAACTTGAAGCAAAGTCACAGTCCAGAGAAAAAGTAGTCAAGTACTCTATAAGCTGCCCAAACCTGAATCAGCCTTGGCTGTTCCAGGGAGAACAGCATGGGAGCCCAGGTAGACAGCACTGCTGCAAAAGCCTTGGGAAGAGTCAGTTCTGGAAAAAAAAAAAAAAAAAACACCCATTCCAGTGATTCTCCTGAAGGGCCACACATCTTCAAAATAGCACTGATCTCCCAGAAGACCCCTCCCTGGGGCCTGGCCAGGAGGACAAGGTAGCACCGGCGATGGCAGAGGCAGCCCCGAAGCTCAGGTCAGCACTGGAGCTAAGGGCATCTCACACAGCCCAGCTGCTGCCCACCGTGACCAGCCATGCTCTGGGGATGGGAACACCCAGCCCAGAGAGACCCTCATGGTGCACCATGGGCTGCAAGCCCAGAGGTAGGGAGAAGAGCCTCAAGGGACTTTCCCAACGAGACACTCCTAGGCCTATGAGGAGACCTTGGTTTTGCTTGAGTTATGCTCACTTTATGCAGTGGAATGCTGCTATCTTTTCTATTTCCAATTTCTAATGGCTTTTGTTGTTCGTGTTATCTCAGCAATTGTTCTGTTATTTTGTATGCTAGCTGACAAAAGCCAATTTTGCAGACTCTGATGCATGCAGGCTCTAACCAGAGAAGATGCCCATGCCCTCTCGTATTCCCCATAGGAGAGCTCAGCTGCCTCCAGCCCATGCTGCACGAGCAGCGCATTTCCCTCACCCTAACCCAGGGACCAATCTCAGCCCAACTCCTGCAGCTTTTTGAAAAGAAACCATCTCCTTTGATCTGCTGATCTTTGATCTGTAATACAACTACAGATTCAGAATTAATGCTGTTGTTGTCAGTGGCTCTGCCTGTTTGACAGAGCGCTGGAGTCCCAGATATTCTTTTGCTCAGTGCACAGTTGAGATGCTCTGATAAGTGGTGTTTTTGCAGCTGGTTAAGTAGCAACCATACACAGAGAGTAGGGTGGATGGGAAAGTGACAGAGGTTCCTGTTACAAGGGTTTGACGCATTACAGAGTAGCAGCTCCTCTGCTGATATGAATTGTCACAGTCCTGTTGGAAAGAGCAAGCCCTGAAAATGCACATCAGCTGAAGACTCTTCACATCAGCCAAGAGTGAATGTGCTGCAGTTTTGTCTCTGTAGTATAAATATTTATGCGGACAGATGTGGCTCCACTTTGTGATTTGATAGCCTATGACATATCTAAGGCTTTGGACCTCCTGCTTGCCTCCCCACCTCCTAGCAGATATAGCTGTAGTGGAACGTATTGTAAACAGCAGAGCTGATTTCCTGACATTAGTATTTTTATTTAAGTCTTGATCCCATGACTCTCAAATAATATTACTATTGGCAACAATTAATGTGCACGTGACAACATATGGATTGCCTTTGTTACCCTGGTGAATATAGGATGCTCATGTTCATTCTGGTGGACCAAGAAATCCAAAAAAAGACAAAGGCGATTAAACTATGTTATTTCATTCCACTCTGAACACTTACCTGTGTCTTGTTGATTACAGTATTATTAGCTACTGAAAGCCTGAAGATCCTGGTAGATATTTAAAGAAATAACAAATAGAAATGGGCTGCTGAGTGCTCATGTCCAAGCCCAGATACTGACATGGCTCCAGCCGGGGCAACCTGGGGCTGAATGCGTCCAGTACCCTCATAATGCATCTAGCACACACCTGCAGCGTCAGGCATCTCATCAAGTGCAGAAATGCTGAATTCCAGACTCTTCTACTGAAGTCAAACATGGCAAATTGAATTCCCTCTTGTGTCAAGCACATTTTCCAGGAACAGAGGTAACACAGGGGCCTGCTGACTGACTGGGTAAGAGCCCTTGTGCTGAAGCTGTCTGGTGGCGTAAAAGTAGGAATCAGATATTCCTGGAGGGCTGGGGACACAGGTGGCCTGCACTGGTGTGGTGGGCCTTGCATTCGCCTGGGCAGGGGACCCCCTGTTCCTCCTCCTTATCGAAGCATCGAGGCTTTCTCTTTTTCCCACTCCAACCCCCAGAAAGGAGGCTGGCAGTGGGCAAGAGGCTGGCTGGGCACACTGCAAGGACAGCTGACCCCAGCTGGCCAGAAGGATATCCCATACCATGCAGCATGCTCAACATCTGGGAAAGAAGAAAAGGAGGCCTGGGACTTCTCAGGCAGCTGTTGTCTGGACAGTGACTAGGCATTGGTCTCCTTGTGGGAGGTGGGGAGTGATTGCCCTTGCATCACTTCTGGGTTTGTTGTTTTGTTTTGTTTTGTTTTGTTTTCCCCCTCTTTCCTTCACCTATTAAACTGCCTCTATCTCAGCACATGAGTTTTCTCATTCTTGTTCATCTTATTCTATTCAGCGTGCTCAGGGAATGGGGACCCAGCAAGTGCACCTGGTTGCTCAGTGATCTCCCAGCAATTCCACAGAGGGCCAACATGCAAAGGGTTTAGCCTCAGAAATGCCAACTGGACTGGACTGCCCGACAGTTGTAGTCAGACCCAGCAGACACAGCACCAAGGTAGCAAGACAGGGACCTGCACAGGCCCTGCTGCTCTACACATGGACAGAGCCTGCAGGTCAAGGACAGAGCTGTCTGAGGAGCCTCACAGGGTAAGTTTGGGGGGGAATTTTTGCAGTCCTGGAAACGAGTACCTCAACTTCACTCTGGAAGAGCATCTGAGCAGCGATCTTTTCCTGATACACTCCCAGAGTCAGGCAGATAGGCCTAAAATTGCTGCAGTCATCCTGTTTATGCACTGACTTTGCAGATTTGTAGGTATCAGGTAATTCCATTCACACCTTACATAGCAAGTCTAAGAACAAACAAGCAAACAAAAAGCCCAACCCAGACGATAAATGTTTACTACCAAAGTACAAGTTACTCTGCAGTACAGCTCCTGAATCACTTTGGCTGACAGGGAATTTAAGGCACTGTAGCAGTAAGTCACAGTAAGATACTAGTTGGCACAGCTCTCTGTTTGTGACTAGGAAGCAGGGACCACTTTGCTAAATGCCTAGAAGAAATGCCAGCATATCCCTAAGAGGTACGTGCTTTCAACCAGTAAATGCAAAGATTCCTGTGTTCACAGGTGGTTAATGCCATCAAATTTACCCCACAGTGTCATTAGGAATTGCAAATTTGTCACGGACTGTTTAGAAAACTCAAACTGTCATGCCAAGGGGGGCATGGGCCATCTTTTCTTCCAGCCCAGTTTTAGAGGAGTGAGTTCTGCTTGGCTCTGTGACAGAAAAGTCCTTGAGCGCCCACCCTGATGAATCACCTCTGGGGATGCCTGCCCACAATGCTGCTGAGCTGCCTGAAGACTGGTGTTTAGGTCTTGCCTTGCCCTCGGCCTAGCAGCTCTCTGAGGCTTGCCTGGAGCACCGACAATTTTGGGTCCTGTCCTGAGACCATGGGCTGTCCATGCATTGGAAACGGCTCACTGGGCGCCCAACAGGGTGCAGGCTTATAGATTTCACCCTCAAAGGAACAATGCGTGCCTTGTAGGCAGCCAATTCTTAGTAAGATTTGGCACCAAGGTGAATGTTTTACCTGTCGCATGTCATCCACAGCCTTGCATGCAGGTTCACATTTCAAAGGGAATTGAAGAAGACAGCTGGTGCTGGGAGGGAGCTTAATTTTAAGCTGGAATCCATCTCAAGTGCAGAGAAGGATGCCTCCAAAGAACAGAGGAATTAAGAGAAAGCAAACAGGTTTGTAAACATGCGATATGTCGCATTCAAAGGACTGAGGACATGCATCTAAATTCCCTGCAAAATAAAAGCTTTGGAAATGACAATGGCATGCTTTAAACAAGTCAACACTGTATTGAGGGAAAAATAGTATACAGTAGCCAATTAACTGCAAAAAGCATGAAGGCTCAATTTTCATTCTGCATTTCAACATAATTATAGAAAGAGAAAACATATTTTCCCATGAGAATAAAAACACATTAATGATTCCTTCTTTTCAAAAGCAAGCATGAGAATGTGATGTGACAGGTATATATGTGTGTAATGTCTAAGAATTCTAATGCAAAAGATTTCAAAGCCATGACAATTCAAAACTCACAGTCACAGAAAAACCACATTCCTAAGAGGCTGAGAAATAATTGGATTCATATTTAGATTTGGATTAAACCATGACACCAAAGAAACGACTCAGTTATATAAGTACCTGCCAAGGACAGCAACTTTTTTGTCTTATGTGAATATTACAATCCTACCTCCACAGAGGGGGAAAGAGGGATGGTCTCGTACATAAGGTGCTAGTTTGAAATCTAAGTTCAATTCTTTGTAGCTGGGCTCTCTGCTCCCAGACAAGAAATTAAGCTGCACAACACTAAAAGCATTTTCTTACATAACTCCCACTGGACTTCCAGTGAGAGACAGGGAGGATGACACCCCTCATCTGGGCATTGTGGTCCTTGTGCCTCACTCTGCTACTTGTAAAGCAGGGGTAATGGTGTTTCCCTTTATGAAAGTGCAACAGCATGTGCTCAGGTACTGTGTCACTGGGAACCAAGCTCCATATATACACTGAACTAACTGTATACACTATATGCATGCATATGTACGGCAGTGACACAGGAAAGTGAGACATCCCCTGGTAGTGGTGACCTAAGCAATTTTTAGGGTTTCCTTATACAGCATAGTCAAAAGGTTATGATAAATCTAGTCAAATTATTACAATATTTGCTCCATTTGGTAAGGAAAACACATGTTTTATTGAAAAACTTGTGTTTTAGTAACAGAGTGGGAACAGCATCTTCCAAGTTCAGGAAGGTGTTCCTTCCTCTCAGCATTGGTGAGGCTGCACCTGGAGGGCTGTGTCCAGTTCTGGACTCCCCAGTTCAGGAGACACACGGACATTCCAGAAAGAGTCCAACGCAGGGTCACCGAGGTGATGTGGGGACTGGATCACCTCGCCTTACAGGAGAGGCTGAGAGAACTGGGATTGCTCAGCCTGGAGAAGAGGCTCAGTGGGATCTCATCAATGTCCAGAAACACCTGAAGGGAGGGGGCAAAGAGGACGGAGCCAGGCTCTTTATAGTGGTGCCCAGTGCCAGGGCAAGAGGCCACGGGCACAGACTGGAGCACAGGAGGTGCCATCTGAGCACCACGAGCACTTCTGTGCTGTGCGGGTGGCCGAGCCCTGGCACAGGCTGCCCAGAGGCTGTGGGGTCTCCTCCTTGGGGATCTTCAGCAGCCGCCTGGACGTGGTGCTGGGCACCCTGCTCTGGGTGTCCCTGCTGGAGTGGGGTTGGGCCAGAGGGACCCAGAGGGCCCTGCCAGCCTCAGCCAGGCTGTGGTTCTGTGAAGAGCACTGTGCTGCAGGTAGGGGATTAACTTGGCTCCTTGGCAATTCCCAGCTTGGCTAAGTTGCCTAGAAAGCCAGCTGCATGAAAACTCTGGGCAGAGGAGATCCTGCTGCTGACACATGACCTGCATCTTCTAGGCCCAAACCATAAGCTGTTGATTAGACAGCAACACTGCTACATTTGTTCCAAGGCATTGGTGGCCTCAGGCTGGTTCCAGCAGCAAAGGATCTAGAGGACAAGAGCTAGAGCAACCACAGCTCTTGCAAGGTCACAGGTGATCTTGACAGCTGGGGCTGCATCAGCACATCCCTGCCAGAAAAGAGGATGGCAACATTTTTTAGTCATTGAAGTAAAATCAGTTAGGACTGAAGCAGATCTCAGGAGATCACCTAATCCAAGTGCACAGCTGCCCATACAACACTTCCGAACAACAGCTACTGAACATGTTCTTGCATAACTTTGAGGGATGTGGGACAGAGTGTTTTAAGTGCTGCTGGGAGAAAAAGATCAGGAGCACAACTAGTTCATGTCCAGGGCGAAGAGGAGATCAACCATTTGAGCCCCAAAGATATCCCAGTGACTGATCCAAAGCCACATGTGACAGGTCAGAGGGCAGCCAATGCAGAGGCACAGCTGAAGCTGGTCCATACTGTGAAGTCTGGGAACATGTCACACAAGGGCACTCCAGAATAAAGCAGGACTGGGTCCTAGCTACAGTCCTGGCAGTTAGTATTTTGTCACCTTGAGCATTTCTGTTTCCACATCTGCAAAACATGGCAAATAGTATGTGCCTACTTCAATGAAGCCATTTGCAATCACGCTGCAAAGAGCTAAATGTCATTTAGTGTCATTACTGCTGCCTAATTCTGCGTTATCTTCAATAAATACGCATGTGGCAAGATGAGCTCACAGCCCTAAAGCATTTTTATATGCTGAATGCCCTATTTGATGGGACTGGGTGAAATGACAGTCTCTGCTAAACTTGCTTGTGCCCTTTGGAGGGTTTAAGCAGAGCTTTTCATGTGCAGCATGAAATTGTGTCGCAGCATTGAACACTAATCCCTCTGAAAGAAAATATGGTCCCTGCCTTGTCTTGTTAATGAATGCTAGAACACAGAAACATTGCCAGCTTCACATATTTTAACCTCCTCCTCTTCTTCCAGCACAAGTAGAACTACCTGCCCACTTTTGCTGGTAAAACATTTCCTACTGCTTAGGCCACCAGCAGCCACACAATGCTGGTGTGCAATTTATTATGCAAGCAGTTTAGCAAAGGAGAACGAGCTAGACGTATACAAGACATAAAAATAGAGCCTCACAGAATAAGCATGACTTTGCACTTTTTCTTCAGGATTATAAAAGAACTGGCCTGGCAAGCCGGGTTAGCCAAGAATTAAATCCCTGTGATATTAAAAGACACAGGCATGACGTAACTGTTTTTGCATAACAGCTTTTTACAAATCTGCAAAACATAACCAATTTTTCCAAATGTTAGCCCTGGCTAAACTCTGACTCCGTAGGAATGCTGTTCTACAAGAATACCAAATGTTTTATGGGCAAACACACATCTGGGAGGCTGTGGACCATTTTACGTTTATGGGCCCAGATATTTTGCCCAACTGATGTGGGATTCCCCCTGTGGCAAATTTAAGCCTTCTGACAATAGACTTCCCATTTGTTGGTTATTTACCTCCTGCCCTCAGGATTTTGTGGTCTGCAGGTTGAAAACTGCCGATTTAGATCTCAAATGGCTCAACTGTGCAGAAGGGTCTCTGTGTACTTGTGATGCCATGGGAGGAAGATCTCAACACTTCAGGCTACAGGGAAGGTTGGAATGACAGGGTTAAACTTGTTGGTTGGGGGGTGATTATGGGAGGCTCCTTCCCAAGATTTCTTGTTTCAGGGACATTCTGGGATGCAGGGCTGAGGGATCGCCAGACCAGAGAAGAATCCATTGGGAACAGCACTGCGCAGCCCCCAGCATAACCCTTTTGATCTAAGTCCCTTCTTCTTGGGATTACACCTGAGCTCTGTGGCCACAGCCACAATTCCCTGCTCCCCTTTAGGCCAGTGTCATTCCTGGCTATGGCTGGCCAGCTCTGCACCCATCTTGTGACACTGCCTCCTCAGATGCTGTCTTTGCCTCTTTTACTCCTGGGGACCCTCTCCCAAGCCCAGTACCAGGGAGCTGAGCCCTGATCTGCCTCTAGCCCCAGCTTAACCCCCAGCTCCACAAACAAGCCCGTAGTTAGAGCATCATCTGGGACAGAAAACGTGGTGTGCTGTGCACCCTCCCCAGCCCCACAGCTTTTGTATGGTCTTGGCTTGTGCTGTGAGTTCAAGGTTCGACACCTGGCCAGGGACAGGCCTTGTACACGAGGATGCTTTCCAAAACGGAGCTGAATCAGATGGGGCCCTTGCCCTCACATGTGGGACCACTGCCCTGCTCTCCAGGTGGACTTATGCTGGGGCTGCCTAATCTCCTTGCCTGTCTCTCTGTGTCTTCTCTCATCCCGCTTCTGCAGCTTTTTTGCATGATGTATTTCCTGGAGTCCTGAATTGCATAATGCAAGAATTTGGGACTGCGCAACATAATAGGTCTGCAAATGAGAGATGTCTCTAGAAAAAAAATTGATAGTTGGCCTGCTTCCTACAGACCATGATGTAGTTTAGGGAGCCTCAGCCTGCAATATTTGGTTGCTGCACAATTCCAGGAAAGCATTACATGAACTAGATACTTTTGGGATTAGCCTGGTGCTCCCTTTGCCTGTCACAAATCTTTTTATTGAAGCATATAAAGCCTGATTTTAGGGTCAGAAGCTTTCAGGCTAAGCTGTACATGCAGGGTTGCACAAGGCGATGTAGGAGGGAAAGAGGCAAGCCACATTGCCAGATGCAGACGGTTATTTTTGCTGGCCTTTTCATTTGAAAAGTTCTACCTCAATCACCAGCTCTGGTTTTGAAGTTTGGGTTTGCGGTCACCTCATGGACATTGCTGATTTTCTGTGACCTTTGGTCTTGTAAATATTAACCACTGTCAATTTGTTTGATATGCCTATTACTGCTCCAGAAGCCAAGTGCTGTGAACCTTAGCCTACAGAGCACTTCGTGACTTTTGTTCTGCTTCAGCCCCTGTGTGATATGAATCACAAGTGAAACCAGATCACTTGCAGACAGAGTTAGTTGTATAATAGCACGGCCAGGTTACACACGTGCAAAACGCTCTGCTGAAGTAAAGCAGGGGACTTGGAAATCCAGTGGCATCACTAGGAACAAGAGGACATTCACCAACTTATTGCCTTACTGCTCATTGATTAACGAACGGCTAGTAAGAAGCTGCTCTCTCAGTCCATGTCTGCTGTGCTCCCCACTGTCAGCCGTGATGGGGTCTGGGGGGAAGCCCGCACCCAGGTGCAGCCCTCACCACCCCACTGCATACAGGGGACACAGCCAAGGCTTGGAGCCTTGCCAGAGAGCATGGGGACAGGACAGGTCATGCCGGTGGTGCATGCAGGACAGGAGGCGGAAGTGGTGGGTGCAGCAGCGGTGGGATGGCATGAGGGGTGCCCTGCTCCCTTCTTGGGCTGCGAGCACTGCAGCCCAGGGGTCTGCCTGACAGTTGCGAGGGAGAACACCTTTTTGTAGAATATTTGCTTTTGTTTCAAGTCAGCACTGTTTCCACAATGCTAAAATACTCCCTCCTGCACTGCACCATGTGCTGTGGGGCAGGAGCATGACTAGCTTCAGGCTGAGTCCATCTGCCTGTGCCCACATCTTGCATCCAACATCCCACGTCCCTCTTCCCGCATCCGGCATCCAGCATCCTGCGCCTTACAACCCACAGGCACAGGGACATAGACCCTTGCCACCAGGTCCAAGCATGCTCCCTGCTGGGTCTCTTTCAGGACAAAGTGCCTGGAGGCTTTCCTTCATCCCTCAATGCCCTGCACTGCTGTTTGATGTTCACAGCTTCTTTTTTAAGCAGAAACAGTCCAAATGAGTACGTCACAGTAAGGTGACTCACAGTTCAAGATCACATTGCTCTAGGTTTTAAAATGAGAAAATAATCTGATTTTTGAAGCCTGAACAGCTGCACTGTACATTCCAGATGCACCCAAATAATTTCTAATAACCCTCTGAGGAGGTTAAGGTAACTCCGTTTAAAAATATTTCTTTTAGGCAGAGAAAAATAAATTTATCCTGGCCAAAGAGATGGTAAAGCACTGACCAAGGAGTGCCAAACCAATTTTCCTTCCGGTAGAGCCCTTGCACATCGCTGTGAGCTCAAGGACTGGTGCTTTTCAAGCAAGGGAGAAAGAAAAGCCCTCCAGCATCCATTGGGTGCTCAGGGAGAGGCAGCACCTTGCTCCAGGCACCCCACAGAGGGAGATGACCTACATGCCTCCAGCCCCATGAGAAGCTCCTTGGGTGAGCTGCAGCGAGGCCAGCAGGATGCAGGGTTAGTGAGGATGGAGCTGGGCAGGTCTTAGCCCAGCCCCACTTCATCTCCCCCTTGGACTTGTTGTCATTGCTTAAATATTCATCATTGGCAGTAAGGCTTGGTCCTGTGCTCACTTGCACAAGTACAGCTTGAGTCCCAAGAGCATGAGGGCTGCTCTTCTGGTTTGGTGGCATTTTCCACTCCCTTGGCAAAGCCTGAGAAATCACAGCAGGGATGGGTGGCAGGGGATCTAGACCTAATTTTTCTACAACAGCTGCAGAACCAAAACCTGCACGAGTCAGCCTGTGCAGAGAGACAAACACTCGTGGCAGTGAGATTTATCCTCACTTGGGTCAGTTAAGCTTCTATCTACATTGGCTTAAGAACATCTGCTTAGCAACATGCAGGTGTTTGGTAACACTGAACTGAGGCTGAGTTTCTGCTTGCTAAGGGTTTTTTACAGGTATTTTACCAAGCCTTGTTGAAAGATATGCTACAAGGATGATGATTTCCCAGCAAGAGGCAATGGATTAGCCCATACGTCTGAGCCACAATTACCACCACTGGCAGCCTGCTGCACTTAACGTCCTGGTGCAGGGCAGGTCTGCAGTGCCAGTATCCACCACTCATTTTCAGCATGGATGAATTTCTCCATTATTTAAAAATGAAAGATATTGTGAGGAGCTGTCAATAAAGAAACCCCAGCATCTGGCATCCTGCCTCTTCCATAAAGTTTCCAGTGTTCACGTTCACTGTGCCTGGCTACTGGTCTAGTTTATTTTTTGATCATTCCATGCAATGAGAAATCATTTCCCATGCAGAGGTGTTTTATTACTGCACTCAACTTCCTGTGTGACATAAAGGGCAAAACTCAAAACCATGATAAAGCTGATAAATATTAGATAGGATCTTCAGCTGTCACTACTGGTCACATTCTAGAAGCCAAGAAAGCACTCACAAGAGTGCCCTTGACTTGCATCTCATAAAATCCTTGCCTTCAAGGATCTTAAACCAAAGTCAGAAGAGCAACAGTGCTAATTACAGTGCTACCGTTGGTATCAACTGCAACTGACAGAACGCATAATAAAATAGAATAAATAAAATGAAGTAGAAGAAAATAAAATGGAATGAAAACCCTTTGAGATTTTTTGTCAGCAAATGTAAGCACTGTTCTGAGATGGTATAAAGGCATTCAAACAGGCATTTTGTTCTGTGGTTAAAGAAGTCTCTTGCCGGACCTCTGCATAGGCCTTGTCACTCATGGTGCTGTCCATGTTTGTAATAGATTGCTGTCACATTCTTGCAGGAAGGGAATAAGGCCCCCTAAAGGAAAAATGTTTCCAGGTGGAAAAATGTTTTGGTGGGAAAATGTTGTGTCTCCTCTTGCTTCTTGCATGTGCAGTCACAGAACAATAGCTCAGAAGACTCCTTCCCTCCGACACCTTGTTTATTTGGTGCAGCTGTCAGGACATAACCACTATTCCCATTTGCTGTGCCTCTGTGCAGTCACCCACTCCATTCATTTTCCTGGTATCTGTCCAGCTCTTCAGTCTCATGACAAAGGAAACTAAAAACACAGGGCAGTGCAAGGACCACGTTTTGGCAAAGGATCTCAAGGACAAGCACAGAGTCTGGAACTACTTTGACTCTTCTCCTTTTCCCCTTCACTGCATAAATTCCTGACACATTTTAACCTGAATCCCCTAAATTTTACAATAAAACATTGCATCACATGTACTAGTAGATTGCACGGGAAAGGAGGAAGAGCAAAACATCGAAGGACTTCCACGCCCCCTGGCTGGAAGAGCTTTCCCCTCCCGGTTATTTTATTCCAAAGTTCAGAAGACACTCTGACAGCGGAACTCTGAGTTTCTGGGAAATCAGACAGCTGCCGGCAGTCTCACGGGCTTACTGCAGGCTCGTATGGCAGCTCAGCACGTCAGACCTTTGCCTCCACTTCCTCAGTTTCCCAAAATGTGCAGTTGGACTACTCAGAGGTTAATTTATGAAGGTTAATAAAAGATTTTAAGATCCTGGGGTAAAAGATGAAATGTATAGAGTTTATTCAGCAGACATTTATGCTTTTTGATAGAAATTACTGTAAAGTAGGTCACAGATGAAAGAGAAGCGAGGTTTTATTGTAAAGATAATGCTCTTTCACAATATGCCACACTGGAGGTAAGATGTTTCTACCCACATTTCAAACATACATACATCAGTGCAGATTTTTAACAAAACACTGCAGTTGAAGGAATTTCTTACAGCACAACTGTATAATAGGTAGATGAACTGATTCTATGTTAGCCAGTAACGTAGCTAGAAAGTGCTGGAAATTTTCTAACAGAGAGCCATGTGTGGGAAAACACAGTGGTGTTGAAACTCAGAATGCCCGTGAAACAGGATGATTCCGCAAGCATTTCGTAAGAAAAAATGTAAACACCCATTAGGGCAAGGCTGAAAGTTGTATTTTGGTACCTCTAGGAGAGAACATTCATATTTCATAGTCTAATAAATATACTTTAACATTCAGGACTTTCACATTCAAAACATTTCAGTATTCAACATGCAAAGTTTGCATGCATCAAAATCTTTTTTAATTGTGAAGTCATTCTGATTCTTTGAATGGCTCTACACAGTTCCTGGAAAACCAAAGCTGACAGTTCAACTAGGAACATGCATTAAGACCTTAGTGCTGAAAATTAAACATGCGCACTCCTGAGCTCCGCCCCTGAAATGCCACCCCAGCCTAGCACTGAGGAACCACATTCTCTCTCCACAGACTGTATAAATATTTCTACTTCAATATCAAAGTACATAACCCGGATCAGCATCTACTTTGCAGTTTTACTAGATCAACTACTTTGGTTAAGAGCGTAGGGCAGTACAATTCTCTCAGCCAACACGGCTATTGTGGAAAAACCAGCTCTGCTGACAGAGGAGTGCTGCTGGCAGGTCCTCATTGCTAGTGTGGTCTGAGCCCAAACACCAGGGATCCTTCCTGTCTGTGCCTTGCCTCACTGAGTTTGGATCAAGACAGCAGCTTTTAGAGAGCAGATAAGCTCTTCCCAGCAGTGAGGCCAAATGACGTTTTTTCAGGGAGTACGGGTGGGACAGTGGTGAGCTCAGCTAAGATCCTAGGGGAAACGGTGTTGCAATAGCAACAGAAAAACCCGCTGCTCATATCTGCTGTTCTTTTAGAAGCCCAGCTTTGGAAGCCCAGACCCTGCAGGTCAGATGTGACATGGCCACATTTTAAACCTGAGGTCCAGGTCACTCCTTTGTAGAAATCTCTTCTGACCAGTGTGCAGGTGTAGATCCCCCAGAGCATAGAGAAAAGAGAGGAAAGGTGTTTCAAGGTTCCTCCCTTAGTCCACCTTATTTCTTCAACTTCTCCTACTAGTGCCCAGCCAACAGTCCCTTTTGCTGCCAAAACCCAGCTGAAGATGACACTGCTGGGAACTGATTCAGCTCATCATTACAGGACAGATGTCAAATACTTGAAGGTACCACTCCAGGCAACAAACCTAAAACCACAATACTATGTAAATGTGGGCATGGAACCTCTGCTTCAAGAGAGTCCATGCCCGGTTCTGGGAGAGCAGACAGCCTGTGGGGAGGAGGACAGCCAGGCTGTAGGAAGGCAAGGGTCGAGCTTTCTGCAAGCAAACTTTAGCTAGGACAAGGTGGAACTGCTCTCCTCGGGGAAAGGCAGCTCCCTTGGTATGCCTTACCCCATCCTGCTGGGTGCAGAGCCCTGGCCTGAAACCATGCCACAGCAGGGACTGATGCTTGATCTGTCATTGGCCATAAATGCCTTTTTGGTGACCTTTAGGTTATTATGGAGATGAGAAAGATCTCTGTGATCCTTCTATTGAGCAGCAAGGCCCCGGGAATCTGGGTTAATCCTGGAGTGTGACAGTGGACATTTCGGATTTCTCAGGCATCTGTGGGATAGCAAACCCATCTCCATCTGGGTGTTCCTCATGGGGTCTCTGCTCCAAGATCCACCTCTGTAACATGAGAGTCTTTCTGCCTGTGTGGCTACAGCATGCATCATCAGCATGTCAAAAGTAAATGCACTTAAGAGTGCACTTAAAAGTGCATTACTCTAGGCAATACAGAGTTAACCTACTTCTTCCTGCATGGTCTAGGACACCAGCTGGTGAGTGAGCTGTCCTTTCATTCACAGTGAACTCAAATGCCAAGGGCATGCCCATCATCTGGGACTTCAGCTGGGGAATCACTTGTTTGCAGAGCTGGAAATAAGCTGAAGCACTCTGCAAGAACAAGAGAGAGTGCACTATGCCAGAAGCAGGTAGAGTGCAGAAGGCAACAATAATCAGAGACAGGCAGGTTGGGCTTCTCCAGTGCCTTCTCTCTTCCCAGTCAATTCAATGCTCGCTCAATATTTTTATGCACGTTTACTTATTGCTAATCTAAATAACACAGTATAGGTCTATCAGTGTTCCCACACTACAGAGCTTCAAAACAGATAAAACATATAGAGGTCCTCCGCTCCAGTCGTTACAGCCCGAGTCCTTAAACAAAAGGAAAAATCATCCAGAAATTACTAAACAGCTCATCTGGTTGAGGCTGGGGTTGTTTTTGTTTAAAGTGGCTAGATTCCCTCCATCTTTTCATTCAGTTCTGCAGATTCTTCTGCACTGCAGACTCAAAAGCCAGTCTCACAGACCTACACACCACAGGAGAAGGAGAGCCACCGAAAGGGATGTTTTGACAGCTAATGCTGAAATCACAACAGGAACCAGTCCAGTTTGCTTTGAAAAGCCCTAAGTGGTGTGTCTGCGGAGAAAGAACATGCAGCCAACCAAGCAGATTTTTCCTAAATCTCCCGAATTGTTGCTTTATTTATAAACCCTCTCAAGGCTTCAAGTGCAGAAAGCACACAAGTCCTGATGGTCCTTCATGGCTGTGTAGGACCATCCAGCCAACGCTACATACACACTGGCTGGGGCGGAGAAACAAAGGCAGGAAGCCACCTTCAGGGCTAATAACGGACCCATAATTCATAATCAAATTAAGGCCTGGGTTATCATTGCAAGCAGTAGCATGAGAACTTGTCCCTGCCCTCACCTTTCTCACATCCAGCCTACAGATTTCCTGTGGCATGAGGCAGCTGTGTGAAGAATGCCCAGTGTAGACATACCGTGTTATTTCCCATCTTTGCCCTTCAAAATACCTCTCTCCCTCTCTCTTCCCAGAGACAGGTCTCTTAGTAGGTTCCACGTGTCTTCCTACATATAGTGAGGGCTACTTCTGCAGATTTTTGTGGAGGCACCCCTCACTTATCGTGTAATTCCACGTATTATTCCATTAACCAAGTTTTCTCTTCCAAATGACAATATGCCTGCAAGCTGAATAGCTGGGAGAAAATATCATGCCATGCAGTCACCCAGTGATTCAGAAGGCCAGGACTCAGAAGGTTGTTTCCAAGTGGGAGTATGCCAACACTGCACTGGGGCAATTTAAGAGTCTTCTGTGACATTACTTGCAAAACCACCTGGAGGAATGAATCAAAAGCACAGTGTAGATGATGTTTTCAGCTATTGAAACAAAGATGTATTTGTGACCCAATGCTAGAAATAGCTAGCCCTGAGTAGTCAGATGGGTTTGCCATGAATATTTGTTGGAGTTTGTTCAACTCAAGTATTTAAAAAAAAAAAAAAAAAAAAAACACCCTAAGAAAATGGCTAAATTATTCAATACAAGATAGAGGTGACAGAGCTGGACAACTGCTTCAAAACTGTCCCCTGTAATAGCAAGCTAAGATTAATGATGACTGTTTAATGAAATATATAGGGCCAGAGATAAATTCCTAGCTGGTGAATGTTCATGTAAAATAAGACTGTATAAATTCTAAGTGAAAACACATTGGGAAGTAACTGCTACAATAGCTCTTGGTTAGCCTGCCAAGCAGGTGGTGGCTAAGTCCCCCAGTTTGCAGACTGAGGAGGGCAGAGATATGCAGGGAGGTCCCAGTGGGTTGGATCCTGCCTGCTAATACACTGTGCCCTACAAACAACTAATATATTTTCTTCTTCTTCTTCTTTCAGAGAAAAACAACAAAAACAAGAACAAAAAAACACCACAACACCTACACATTCGTGACATTTTAGAATACCAACTTACTGCAACAAGGTGACTTTTGTGTAGTTATGCTCAGGACAGGTGATGGTCCTCCAGCCATGCTTTACTGCCTGGGAGATTGTTCTGCCTGCAGCTACAGAGCTACAGTACCTCACTTCTGCTACACCACATATGCCACCTAGTGGCTTCTCAAGTGGGAAATTGCCTCTTAAACACGATTTTAGACTCGCTGCTTCTGCCAGTTGCTAGATATTTCTCACCCTTGTTGGTGAAGAAGCAAGTTAAGGCACAATGCTGTCATGCATGGATGTGCAACCTATCGACGTGCAGGTGGCCAAATGCAGTCAAACATCGCAAGAGGTGCCAGCACCACTGCAAATGTCCCCTTTGATGGCCCATCCTGACAGTCATCTCTTGTCAGCTGCTGCAAGTTCTCACTCCTCACTGCACCCTCAGAGACCCTCACAATAAATTTCCACAACATTGGGCTTTGCTTATGGCTCTCTGTCTGAAAGCCTGACACCTTCAGCTGCCTACCATACCCCTCTCTCCCACCACCTTAACCAAACACCTGCTGGAGAGGAGGTTGTACTTTTTACTTTCAAGCATTCAGTAATAGCAAATACTCACCACAAAATTCACAGGTTGGTTAAAATCCAAGTTTTCCAAGAAAAAAAAATTATATCAGAAAAGTTTAAAGTGTTCTTCCCCTTTCCCCCTTACTAACTTCTTCCAAGGGCCAGGCAGGATTTTATTCAGCTCAGCAGTTAGACTCTGAATGCCCTACATCCAGGCTATAAGGCCATAGCCTTGTGGTTGGAGCAGGAAGAAACAGGAAGTTTTGGCTACGAACTATGTTCTGTCTCCAAAACAGTTAATTCAATTACTCCTTCTTACATCTCAGCACGGCAGCCTAACCACTGTGCTAATAAATACCTCTTTGTCTCGGCCAGCCCCTAGGTGAGACAGCGTCTGCAGCAGAGGTTGATGGAAGCCCCTTGGAGGACTGCCAGCAGCACAGTCACTTAGGATGAGCCCAGCTCCCGCCAGGACATCTTGTCACAGTCACAGAGCACGTGTTTGCAGTTACCAATGGAAGGGCTTTGTCATCCTTACATTTGGGGAACAGTTTTCCAGGTCACTTGGGGGACAGAAAGGATCCAGACCTGATCCAAGTTATCTCTAGTACGTGCATTAGGGGCGAAGCAGTGGCAGCAGTAAAGAAGACACCACCTTCCCCAAACATTAACTTCTTGCCTCTCGTTGAAAACTTGGCAACAGGATAATCCATTTCGAAAGTGCCAGCTAGGTTTCCTGTTTCTGAAATTTCAACATTTCTGAAATTATTATTATTATTTTTTTCTTTGAGGCCATTTGGAGAAGTTTGTGTTCATAAACATCTGGGCTGCTCCAGAAGTTGATGTTTGGGACCATGAATTACCTGAACAGCTTCCATCCAGCTCTGATGCATCATCCTGCTGCATATGGCTACTGCCAGGCTTCACCACGGACAACAAGGAAGCCTGCAAGCACCCCTAAAAGCTTTTCTCCCCCTGCCAATGAAACAAAGCCAACTGCTGGCCAGTATGAGTTGGGGGGAAGTGCTCCTTTTTCTTCTCTTCTCCACTCTTGTCTTCTTCTCCTTTTTTTTTTAACCTGCGTTATGATAGGCTTGGTCTTGCATTTTGGACCTTCTAGATGAACTCCAGAGCACCTCGCTGTGTGAGGCAACGCAGTGACAAGGAAAGATCCCTATGGTGCCACCTTTCCTTAGGTTTTCCTAGACCAACTCTATCAGCCACACTTTGAGTTACTGTATATTTGCAGTCATGATTTCAATTACTCAGTCCTGAAACCCCCGAGATCTTCTTCAAGCAACACATGCCTCAAGCCATTGGCTTCTTAATCCGCAGCCCTGTCTCTGTTTTGTTCAGTGGTTTGTTTGACAGTGCCATGTGTCTGTACCGGTATATCAAAGTACATGGATGCATTAGTTTGTTTTCTCACCATGTAAAACTCCAAACTGCGGTATCTCTCAGAGGCATTATGATTTTGGAGTATCACCCCCTGGCACACAAGTGGAGTGTTGCTTTCTGCAGCATTTTTCAAGATTGTTTTATCCACAGAATGTACACACATATACAGACACCCGAGCCCATGATTGCTGTGGTTCTGACCCTACACCTGGTTTAAATTCAAGTGCTGACCTCAGGTGCTATGAACCACCAGCATTATACCTCAAGGCTACACAAAAACACTGCAATTAGTGGCGATGCCAAGGGCTGTGAGAAATCTTCCTGCCCCTCAGGAGCTGGATCACCGTGATGAGGGCAATGGATGCTGTGAGCAGCTGCCCTGCGCCTTGGAGAACCGGCATTAGTGTACCACGGCCCTGCGGCCACGCTGTGACAGCGACCGGGCACCCGGTGCCACGCTGGGGGTGAGGTGCTCAGCGAGCCCAGGGCTCGTTAAACACGGGGAAGTAAATCTGGTGTGAGACCCGGCCTCCTGCAGGGAGGCGACCAACAGGCTGTGTGTGCTATCCGCAGCTAGAGGGCAGGCTCATTTCCCTGTAAAAGTTGGTAAACACTTTGTCGAGGGCGCAGGGAGTTTTCGGCGTGTTCAGCAGAAATGACTAAGCTGTAAGTCACTCAGGGCTAATTGGAGAAGACTTCTGTGTGTTCATAAGGGGGCAGGCAGGAACCAACCCCAACCCAAAGAACAAAATAGCAGGTACGTGAGCCTTCTGGTCACTTTGCAGCCCTGGCTCCTGCCAGCCGGGCCTGTTCGCGACGGCAGCAAAGGACCCGTGTCCAAGGCAAGAATACTTCACAGATGTGGCCACGTCTTACTGCAAACATCCAGGAAAGAGCAGATGTTGGCCTCCCCAGCTTCCATTACGGGAAAAACTAATTGAAAGGGTTACAAATAGCACTCATCAAAGCACTCAATAACTTCCTTTTTTTTTTTTTTTTTTTTTTTTTTTCCCCTTCCTATTCAGAAAAGAGCTTGCAAGAGCAGGGAACAGGCAAAGCAAGCTAAGCAGCCTCTGCAGAGCTCTGTCTTAAGCGAATTACATATTCCATCACATAAAAATTTCCATTATTTTCTGTGGCCACAAGACCTGGGCGCTGGGTCGGTGGTGTTGAGCGCAGCTGGAGCTGCTGTCCAGAACCAGGCCGGCCCCTGCCACGATGCGCCTGGCCGGGGCTGTGCTGCCATGGCACAGACAGCCAAAGTCTCCTTCGTTTTGTTGTTTCTTAAAAGAGGCATTGAAAAAAGTCAACTGCCATGGTGGTGCTTTTTGCGGTGGAAATGTCCGTATTGAAACATATGGGGAAACTGCTGACACTGCCGTATCAGTGCCATCCCACTGTTAATACAGTTGGGGACTAGGCCAAATAACCCTAAATGTGGTGCCTGAAAATCAGTGTGATTATTGTAAATAAGTTCAGGACCTCAAATAGAGCAAGCCTGCAGCAAAACACAAGCGCTTTTCCTGCTCCTAAACACAGGCATGCCAGGGGTCTTGCCAGGTGTTGTGTCAGGAGAACGGCTCACGCATGGGAGGCAGTAGGAGAGAAGCACTGTAAAACCGTGCGCCAGGAAAGGTGGAACAAAGCCTGGGCAGCCCCAGGAGCGCAGCTGCTGGGAAAGCCCAGAGAGGCCCTCGGAACTGCACACCAGTGGAAAATAAATTGCAACAGGGTGGGGCAAAAAGATTTCTCATTAACTTTAGATTTCCTTATATATGTTGGAAATAAATCTTGCCTTTTATCTACATGGCAGAAATGAGTCTGCAGCACTTGTCCCACGAAGCATCACCCCAGATAGGGATGGATTTTGAGCTGTGCTGCTTGTTCCCTCTGCAAGGACGGGAACAGACAGCAAAAGAGGCAGGGAGGTTTGCATTTGCAGAATGATGGGCGGTGTCAGCCTGGCATGGACAGGGAGACTGTGCCATGCTGGGCATGGGGAGGTTCAGCAGCTCTCAGTGCATGCTTACTGCCCTTCAAAACAGCAGGCAGAATCTTAAAAGGCAAACAGATATTAACAAAACAGATATTTGGAGGGGTTGCGTGGGTGGCATGCTGCATAGAATTGAAATGGGATAGCAAAACTTCATATAAGTACAGTTGCTAAGAATATGATTCCTTTCATTGCAGTTTCTCCTGTCCACAAGGATCATGGCTCTAGCATGGACATCTTATGCTGGAGATATTGCTGACTGCAATGGAGAAAGGCCTGGGAGAAAAATTGGATTCAAATAATTAGGCTGATGCTAGAGGCCTGGAAAGCCTCATTCCCTGGGAACAGAGAAAGCTACAAGAAGTGCCATCCTTCTCCCTGTTTACCAGCCAGAAGGGAGAAGTTTCTGTGAAGGGGCACCAGCTGAAGGCAGGAAGACAGAGGGAGGTTTAAGCACAGGTGAAAGGGAGATGAGGAGGGGGAGCTGCGAGGAGACAGCCTGCCAGGAGGTTGCGCTCACAGCCACGTTTCAGGGGACGTGGTTAAAACCCAACAACTTGCTGGCAGCAGCCACAGCACCTGATTTCCTGGCAGGATGCCACAGCTGGGCAGCAGCTCCAGGACCTGGCCAGTGGCTTTGTTGCTGCTCTGTTTGGTGACATTTCACCTTCCTGGTGGCTTTTGCCTCTGTGTTGCTACAGCTCCGGCTTGCTTTTGCCTTTTTTTCTTTCTGACTAAAGCACTTTCTGCATGTGTAAGGTCACATCTAGTGGCGAACAAGCAAGCACCCTTGCACAGTACATTTATTTTTCTTGTTTAACCAAAGTGTAAACCAAGCCACAAACAGAATGGGAACATTTCATCCTGAATTGTGCAGATGAGAGAGACATGAAAGTAGAAGTAGGACTGGAGGGTAAACCTTCTGCCAGCAGCGAGCTGTGACCTCAGATTTAACGGCATCAAGGTAAATAGTCCTGGCCCAAGCCCCCAACTGGCAAAGCAGGAAAATTATGTTAAATTGGCATTCAAGGAACAAATTTGTCCTACTCCCCAATTCACCCAATGACAAATAGCCAGTATTTTTCTTTAAGAGGAAAAAATGGAAAACCATCCAGGTAGATAGAGATGTGGTGATGTGAGCAGTCCATACAGTGTGGCATGGCACTGTCCTCTGCTCCCGCCTCAGCTCTCCCAGCACCAGCACCATTGCTCGATGCTTTGTTTGGGCCCCAGGGCCCATACACTGCAAGGAGAGCTGAGCTGCCTCTTGCTCAAGAGAGGAAGTGCTGCGGTGGCTTCTTCCCTTTTATGCATTTATCGAAATCTTTCTTGCCTCGAGCACCCTGTTCCATCATTTGCATCCTCTCTGCTGCTGAGGTTTCTGCTGGATGTTCTCCACTTAATGATGTAACTCCCTTCTACCAGAAATACCTCTCTAACATAGAGAAGCTCCGCCAAAAACAATGCACCTGCATGCTGGTCCCTCTTGTTTCTCACTTTACTCCATCAGAGCTCCACAAATCACCCTCCTTTGTGGGGGTCACTTGCTTAAGTGCGTAAGGCCATGGCTATGCATGCTATAATCAGCTGTTTAAGGGCAGGAGAGGTACAAGGGAGAGATTTAAGTATGTTGTCAAACTGCTTTAAAGGAGTCTCAAAAGACCAGCTACCTAAGTACAAGTTTATTTGTGCCTCCACAATACAGCCTGCCAGGCTCTGCCAGAAGGGACATGGGAGCAGAAAGCCCTGAAGGCACTGGAAACTGCACCCTAGGCTCTGATATGTGAAAAGGCCTTGTTTTCTCAAGACAAGCACGTGATAGCTATTAGGGATATAAAATCCAATGCAAAGATGGGGTCCTGCTCACAGCCTCCTGCCGAGCAGGGCAGCAAGGTGAGCACCATTGCATCTCCCTGCTCTTTCCCTGTCCAGCCTCAGCTGAAGGAAATACCTGTTCTCCACCATTTTTACCATCAGAAGACCTGAATGTAAAATACCTTCTCCTGATAGCAAAGGACAGCCTTGGAATTACCCTTCCAGTTCATTCCTACAAGCCACATTGCTGGGGATTCCTTCTGCCAGGATTAAGCAGGGCAGATTCAGACTAGCGTTAGAGGAGACCCAAAGTCCCCTGGTGCCTCCTAGTTTGACCTCACTATGTGGCATTCACCATCTGCCCAACCCAGGCCTCCCAGACACCACACAGCATTCCTTAAAAAAACATATAAAATGACAACAGCAAGACACTCATTTTTAGCAAACTTATTGATTGTAACAACACAATCTTCTAGTCCAGAGCTCTGAGTGTGGTTGTGCGCACACATCCACAAAAGAGGCATGAGAAGGAGAGCTGACAGAGCCATTGCTTTGATAGTCTTCCCCTAGATGGATGAGGTCCTGGATGGTTTAGCAATTTGCTGCTCAGAATTCCCCATAATAATAACAGGGACGGGTGTTTCCTGAAGAGGCACAGGGGAGGATGCACTGGTAAGTGCAGGAGTAGACCCGTGCTCTGCACAGTGCACATGTGACACAGCCTAGCAGGGCATTGTATGGAAGAGGCTGCATCTGTCATCAGTTGGGAGGTTCCTGGTGACAGGAGGCATAGAAGGAGCTGAGGCCAGCTGAACCAGAGCACGCTCAGGCTGTTTACAATTTGTTTAAATCACAGCTGCCTTTAACAAATCTCAGCTGCACCCTTGCTGGTGGCAGATCTCCCATGGCTGCAGCAGGCGCACAGGTGCTGCACCCAGCGGTGTCAGTGCTGTGGGGAATGCCATGGCCACAGCCAGGTCTTGGCTGGAACAGCTGCTCCCACTTTGCTCATCTCCACCCCACCATCACAGCATGCACCGATTTCTGCTGTGGTAGGGAGCACTGCCGGGCAGTGGGGTCAATCACATCCCTGTCTAGCAGGTTGTTAAGGCAGGAAGGTTTCCATTAAGTCAGCAAGGGTGTTAATTTATAGCATGTTTTCTGCTTCTCACCAAATCCTCTTCCAGACTGGAGCTTGCTTCCTCACACTTGTTGCGTACTGAGGGCAGAGATTAGCAAGTGCTTTGGTTAACTGCAGTGGTAGATGCAGTCTTTCCCCCTGCCCACCCCTCACTGCTGGCTCCTGTCCTCCGGGCTGAGCAGCTGCTTAGCTGCATCAGAAGGTTTGTGTGGTTGAAATACAGCCTAATGAAAATATAGACATGTATATATTTTTTGACCTAGGAGTGGCTGTAAGTGGACTTACAGGTGGACTATAGGTGGTGCAAATGGCTTAGAGCATTGCAAACACAAAGCCAGGCTCCTCCACAAACGCTTCTATTTGGACTGCTGTAGGTTACGATCTACCAAGATATCCTGATTTCAGCTGGGACAGAGCTGATTTTCCTCACAGTGTCTGGTATGATGCTATGTTTGGCTTTAGGAGAAAAACAATGTTGATAACATACCCATTGTTTAGTTGTTGCTGGGCAGTGCTGCACAGAGCCAAGGATGTTTCAGTTTCTCAGCTTCTCACACTGTCCTGCCAGCGAGGGGCCAAGGGGGCACAAATTGGTGGGAGGGAACAGAACCAGGGCAGGTGATCTAAAGTGGCCAAAGGATATCCTATAACACAGGACATCATGCAAGAAAACTTTAAAAACTGTGGGTAGCTAGGCAGGGGGCAGCCACTGCTCAGGGGCTGGCTGGGCATCGGCTGATTGGCAGAGAGCAATTATGTTGTGCATCACTTGTTTTGTAAGTATTCATATGTATATTGCTATGATTACTGTTATTTGTCTCTTCTCTTTCTGTCTTAGTAAATAGTTTTTATTTCAACCGATGAGTTCTACTTTTTTTTCTTTGATTCTCTCCCCCATCCCACTGGGAGAGGGGGAGTGAGTGAAAGGCTGTATGGTGCTGAGCTGCCTGCCTGGCTAAACCGTGACACAACGGCTGATCATTAATGGAGTCTGAATCCACCAATCCAGAGCTACACCCCCACTCAAAAATGCTATGAAGTTTGTTGTTTTTTTTTCTACCAAAAAAAAAATTTTCTCAGAGTTGAACAGCTAATAGTTTATTATTGGATCAAGGGAAATAAGACTAATGAGCAATGGTATGAATAATAAATGTATTGAGCATTAGTGATTTACTGTTTGGGGAAATGCAATTACTTATACCACATATAGTGTGGGAAGTTTCTATTAATTGCATCTGAGAGGTAGTATCACTTGTTTCTAACAAAATACTTCAGGGTACAAACTAAACCTGTAACAAACTATGCTGAATTGCCATATTTTCAGCAAGGATTGTGAGTATTATCCAATAAAAAATATGTTTTGTTTGTAACTGATTGGCCCACATCAATTCAAGTCATTTCAAAGTTTTTTTTTTTTTTTTTTTCCTTTTTAGTGTAGCTTCTGTTCATTATTATGAAGCTTTCAAGAGAAGATTGTATCACTCAGGTCTGAGATGGACCTGAATAAATCTTAGAGCACAAGTAGTCAAAGTACTTGGGGGCTGTATGCTGCCACCAGGAACCCTTTTGTACTGCTTTGCATCTCGTAGAGCTACTTACATGATGTTCAGTGATGTGGCATGGTACAGCAACATGGTGTCACTGTACTTGTTCCACCCAACTAAGAGACAAAGAATTAAGTCCACTGTGATCCAGAAAGACATGTTCAACCCACTGCTTTCATTCCAGTTTGTCAAGCAAGTGTAGATGTATGTTATGGGTAACAAGCCTGTTAACAGCAGCTGTTGCAAGCCCAGGCTCAGGAGGAGTTGTCAGCAAGAAATGCAAACAGAAACTGACTACATATAATGATTGATCCCTTTATTTTTGTATGACACATAGATTAATAAGCTCTCTAAATCCATAAAAATGCTCTCAGAGGTGGGAAAACATAAAATGTCAATATGATTTGAATTGTTTTTACATTTACAATAGCCAGAAGGAATCCCTAGAACAAGAATAGAAAACCACCAAACTTCGAGTGAAAAAAGTGCAATGGTATTCCTAATGAATTCCTATTTTATCTGCCAAATTTCAGACAGATAAAGGATTTTAGCCTAGTTAAGAAATACTTGAAAGCCTGAGATTACTACAGGAATGCTGGCTCAGCATTAACTGCTGATGGTTACCAGCAGAAGTCATTGCAACAGCCACCCTTGTCCTTCTTTCTGTTGCAGAGCCATCTCACATGGGCCTGGATAAAAAGAGCCATTTATTGCCAAATCAGGGCGTCTCATCTGCACTGACACCCTTCCCTTGGCAGTCGGAGCCTAACAGCAGGAGGCAACACCACAGCCTGCTTCCCTCCCTGGATGTAGAGCTGGCTGCTGTAGGCTCAAAAATCACTGCCTGTCCATGGTCCCATCCCTACCCACTTCTGCATTCTGCAAAAAATACTTGCATTCAGTGCTCAGCTATTAAAAGCTTCAAGGCTTTGCTAGGGAAGAATTATTAAATGGGGGCAGCCCTGGATCATGCTGTCTGAGCTCCTCAGACCTAGCAGGTCCCAGGCTCTTCCTCCATGCCAGAGCTCTGTGAGACAGCGAGGACTGCAGCCACACACAGCTTCTGCAAAATGAGGACACATTTCCTATAGGCAACATTTCCCATTCTGTTTCTGTTTTCCTGGGCATAGTGATGGGGCTGCTGAGACAAACTCAGGCACTTTTGGGGGATTTGGCAAGATTGCATGTTCTTACCTCCAGCTCCCCAGAAGACCTGCTCTGACACATCAGACCCTGTCTCAGACTGTTAGCATGAATGGACATGCAAGATGAATGCAGAAAACTGCCCAGATCTCACTGCTGGAGGAAAGCATGGAAAAGGGTCCTAATGCCTCATGTTTTTAGATCGGTCCTGCATTAGGTAGGCTTGGACAGGCTCTCCCTGGACACTCTTTCCTCTTTCAGCTGCTGGAGGCAAAAAGAAACCTGAGAAGGCATTTTAACCAAAGTTATGATCATGGAAGGCTCTTGGGTGCCCGTATCAGCCCATCACGCTGCCCGTGGGCATTTCACACGTGTGCTGACATGCACCAGAATGAGCAAGCCCATGGGGTAACATGCTGTAACATCACTTACATGGCTGGAAGGCTTCTTTGATTTTACTCTGTACACACACATTCAACTGGAAATCTGTCCCCTCCTCAAGTGCAGCATGACAAGAAGCAGTCATAATGGGAAAGGCGGTGTTGTCTCTTGACAAAAACAGTTGTGTCCTCTGCAGTGGAGAATCAGCAGCAGAAGGTGGTAGTTAGGAAGGCCTCTGCACTGCTCCCTCTGAAGCAGAGTGGAGGGCATGTGTTGCTAGCACCTAACTGGGAAAATGCCCAGGGAAACAAAACAAAACATAAAAAAAATACTAAGAACAAAACATCCCTGGACTGCAGGATCAATGCTGTCTTCTCTTTGGGTCTCTTCTGTTGTGTAGAGTAGCACCAGTGCAGTGAATTGTGTTACACCACAAGGAGGTAAGAGAATTACAAGCGGAGAATATCAATGATAGTGCCTGGATGGTCTGTAAGGCCTGGCTGCTTTTGAGCATGGTTTTGAGCAATGGAACTGGGTAACATAATAAAGAATTGGACTGGTGCCAGGCTGCAGGAGGTCTGTGTCACCTGAGGTCTCAGATACGTGTTCAGGTCTGTCATATGGACCAGCCTGAAGGGGCGGAGAAAAAACCACACCACCTTTATGAGAAAGATCGCTAGAAAAGACTATGAGATGTTCCCACAAGCAGGAGAAGCAGAGCTCTGGAGCCAGAAGCTGGAGTCAGTGGTTGCCACATGCATTTTTGGAATCGCACAGATGTATTGAAAGTTGTCTATGTCATGCAAAAAGGATGTGGCAATTTCTGAATGTCATTGAGGCCAACTCTAGTTTCTAAATTAACTCTTTGTCTCCCTAACCCTCTCATTAGTGACAGCCCACTTGCAAATCCTTGAAAATAAGAAAAGATACAATGTACAACTTTCAACCTTTCAACATGGAAGGCTAGCTGAATTCTGCTGTGCTGCTGAAAGGCATAACTTCACCAGAACATCCACAGAATTGAGGTGTCCGTGTGATGAGGACACTACATGACCGAATTGTACTTTATAAGCAAAAGAAAATAGTTAAGAAAAGTTTTCTGACTGACTGTGGTCCTCCTTGAGAAATGAGTAAATTTGGAAGACCACTCGTTCCTTCTGAAGTTCCTACCGTCATGGACCGTGTTACAGATTGTTGGAAATGGAAGCTCTCTTTGTTTGCATTAAGCAAAAGGGAACAATGAACGTCCTCTATAGAACGAACTCTCTGGAACAATAGGAGCCACCATCCAAAACGCAGGCACATGGTGCACGTCTTCTGAGGGAGCTGAGCAATGCCGGCAAAGTGCCTTGCCAGGTATTGCCTGGGAATGCAAACTGCATGAGCCACTGGCTGGGAAAGAGCTTGGGGTTTCAAGCAAAGTGGTTCCTCATGTTAAGCAAAGAAAGCAGTGCCAGTTCTTTGTAAATAAACAGCTAGTTTTTGAAACAGTCCTGGTGCTAAAGAACTAACTGAAACAATCCAAGTTTGGCTAACCACTAGGGTCAAAAAAGGATAATAAATCCTTCTTTTCCTAATAACAAAACCCACAACCTCATTTACTAAAGTCTTTAAAAAAAAAATAAAAAAAATGTCATCATAAGTAACACTGAAAATTCCTAAATGTTATTTCAGTTCCCTGGCAGGAGCAGCCTGTCCTGTCCCTTCTCCTTCCAGCATCTCTCACAGCAGGCCTTGCAGCAGGGACAGCCTCCCTGCAGACACGGAAGGTTTGGGACATCTCTGCTCAAACTGTGATCCTGAACCCAAGAGCTGTGCTGAAGCATGTTGAGGGCAGGGAGGCTTCACCCAGGCAGGGCCTGGGCCATGGTTACAATCACTGGGCAAAAAGCAGAGTGTGGGTAGGGTCCACGAGCACAAAGAAGGCGTATGGCTTTTCTTGACAAATGAAAAACATGATGGATGATGGGTCCAAGTGAACAAATTTGAAGGATACTGGGAGTCCTTACAGAGGGGAATACAAAGAAAGGGCAGAGAGGTTATCGGCAGAGGAAAGCCAGAGCAGAGAGCTGCAACAGGTGAGGAGGGAGGTGACAAACTTTAATGACAACACAGGGAATTTGTAGGGAAAATGCAGGCGGGCAGTGAAGAACTCAAGAAGGACCTTATAAGATAGACCGAGCAGCCCATATAATGGCAAATGAAACTCAGACCATGCAGATGTAAAGGGATGAATGCAGTTAGGTAGAAGCAACTCCAGTTTCACATATAAAACACGGTCTCTCTGCTCGCAATTGCTGCTCAGGAGGGAGGCCACAGCAGACCTACTGTAGACACTTTCTTGAAAATAGTTCAAATCAGTTGTCAGTAATAGTCAAAAAGCAAATAAATGTCATGGAATACCAGGAAAGGAATAGCCAGCAAAATAGTGGACATTACTGCGCCATTTTATAAATCCATCTTTCATCCTCATCTTGAATACTCTGTGCAGTTCTGGCTGCTCAAAAAGATTAGCAGAGTGGTGGAAAATGATTGAAGAAGACTAATAGGATGAGCAGAGGCATGGCCCAGCTTCTGTACAAGGAATACTGTAGGAGGGTGGGGCTTCTCAATATGGAAAAGATGAGATGGGGATATTGTACACAGAAAGCCATGAAATCATTCATGCCACGGAGTGGATAGGGATTGAGTGTTCACTGTGTCTCCAGTACAAGAACGAGGGACCAGATAATGCAGCTAGGAGCCAAATCCAAAGCAGCCGAAAGGAAGAAGCAGGTCATGCAGCAGGCAGTAGGCCTGCCAAGGAAGTCCTTCCCAAAGGACAGTGGGATTCCAAGGATCTCACATGTTCACCCAGGTGTCTGTTGCCACAGCAGGTTTGGGAAATCCTCTGAGCTGGAAATAGCTGGAAGCTGCTGTGGTGTTAAGGGAGAAATGATAGATATGTTAGTTCTGTTCTGAATTTTTCCTAGGTGTCTGCTTACGGCCAGTGTTGGAGGCAGAACAGATGGATGAGTTAAGATGGTCTAACCCAGCACACCTGGAGCGAGAGGAGGTAAGCTAGGACTCAAGGCAAGAGGGGGATCCCAAAGGGACCAAAGATGCAGCATGCAGCAAAGCAGGAGGTGATGTCAGGGGGCTAAGTGAAACTGGCGCAGCTGAACTGCAGTCCAAAGGTGTAGATAAGGAGACAGAAGAAAAGCTGCAGTTTCAGTTCCATTGGTGCTCAGGCTGAGCCCAGGCATGCCTCACTGTAATCACGAGCAAAGCTTCCACTGACTCCAGCAGATCAAGCCCTAAAGACATAAAGGCAAGCAGACAAGTGAGGAGTTTCAGGGTCAAAGAATATTTCCAGGATATCAGGAGACACAGCACAGGTGAGTTCGTACAGGAAGAATTTGCAGTTTATCTGTGTTTGTTATCTATCTACCGGATCCAAAGGTTTGATAGGATCCAAGTAAATTGGAATTTAAAGATACCCTTTTGCACAGTCTGCATGATCCTAAATAAGAACTACGCTGTAGGCATTGCCCACAGGACAGTTATTTTTATATCTCTTTATCGGGTACTTTGGAATAAGCAGTGCTGCCTCTACTTCGCTCCAAATGTGAAATAATCCAGTAGCAAGAAGTTACAGAGACTTAGCCTCAAGGCAAGGTGCAAAGCCCCTGAAAAGGCCTTAAAGGGATGTAGGTTTGAGAAATATGGCCTCAGAGTGTTTCTTTTGAATGGAAGGAGCCACTATTCGCTAGTTACCCAAAGCAATGATTATTGCATCAATCAACAAAAGAAATATTTCTTCCCAGAGCTGAAGAATGCTTCACATTCCAGTGGACATTCCTAAATATCATGATTCTCTTCCATGCAGGCAATTGTTTTGGGTAATGACCTTGAAATTAGCCTTTCCTGTTGTGCAGTTCTGCTTTTCTGTAGGAGTGATCTTTGTTTGTTTTATGACTCCCACATGCAATTTCTCAAGAAATGCTCACATTGTGATCAGTATTTCAGCTGAAGTACACTGCTTTTCTTGGAGTGCAGAAGACAAAATCATTTTAAGAAGCTGATCTGATTTACTGGGTTAAACTCGAGACATGCCAAATTGCTCTGCAGACATGGCATAGCGCTGACCTACGCCAAGGCTGGAAATTGTTCCAGGCTGTGACGTGCCGTGTCTGTTCACGTCAGCTGTGCACTGGGAAATGCACAAAGGAAGTGGCTTGCTGAAAAATGTCCTTCAGCTTAGGGCTTGAAAAGATTCCTGTAAAACATGTTATTTGGGATGAAGTCAGCTTCTCAGACATAGGGAAGAGTGATGTCATTTCTCACACAATTTATTAAGATTTGTCAGCTTTCTTCTAGTGTGCTTAGGACAGCACGCAGAGACGTGCACGCAGCATCCTTCTGATGGGGTTTACAGACATCTGCCCCATTCCGCCCGCCTGGCTGCTATTCAGCCCAATGTCGTGAGCCATTTTTTCCTTCTTTTCATCACTAAAAAGAAAAAAAACTGAATGGCAGATCAACTTCTCTGTGTGTACCTCCATTGCACATCTGCTCCCCTGCATTCTGCTCAGATGCAATGGGCACATTGCAAAGCTGCAATGGGCCATGCCGTGATCCCCACCACTCGCAGATGCATTTTGGCAGCAGGAAGCTGCAGGGGTGGGTCTCACCCAGCTCTTCAGTATCTATCCTCCTGTTTGTCTTCCTTATCACATCTGCTTGTCCTGCACATGTTCAGTGAGGAGGGGGGGAGCTGGCCTGCAAGGACAGATGTTCAGAAGAAGAGCAGACCTACTCCAGCACAAAGCCTCATGATCTTTGCTGATGTTGCCTTTTGTTAACCGTTAGGAAGAAGAAGCTCAGAGCTCATTCAGGCTGTAGTAGTTTGAGCATTTTCCTTTGAAAGGAGTCTGCTCTGTCTGTGCCTTCAGTCTGGCTTTGTGTTGAAGTCGTGCCATGCCATCACAAGCCGACGTGCAGCTGCACCATGAGCTGGCCTGGGGAACTGACCTGGCTGAAAACTCACCCAGCTGAAAGAAAACAAACAAAAAAAAACCTATTTTCCAGCCAGCTCAGCTCTCTGATCTCATTTGCCACACGGCAGCACTGGGGGTTGTATCAGCACTAGGGAGGCACCCGCTTCCCACAGCCGTGCCGACTCTGCCAAGCGCTCCCCAAGCAGCAGCCCAGCCTGCACCCTCTGGATGTACTCCATAGCAGGATTTGGGTCTTCTCATTTCGTTTCCACTACTCAGGCAATCCTAGCTTGTGTGTGGATGCCCAAAGTACTGTTTGAGGAGGTCTCGTTAGAAACCTTGCATGGGGTCTGCCAGCGCTCTCTCCTTGTAAAGGCAAGGGCAGTAGGAGAAGTGTTCCTCTGGATGCTTCTTGGTTCAGTTCTTGCTCTTGAGCCCCCTTGGGGGGTTAGAGTGGGCAGTTTATGTAGGCAAAGTTAATGTAGTTTTTCCCCTTAACTCCCCATTCCTGTTAACCAGCGGTGGAAGCAGCCTTCTGCTCAGCCTTGAGACCTCCAGGTCCTGGAGAGAACTTTTGACACTAAATTATTTCCCTTTTTGCACAAATTAGCGGGTGGAAATGAGAAGCTGGTGACATGTCACCAGCTTGGCACACTCAAGAGCTCTGTCTGTTAATTGCTGTGACCTTTGTGACTAACGCAGCACTGGGAGGCATGGGGAGGGTGCGCTGAATCTCTCTCTCTGGTACAGTTGTCATCCCCATCCCATCGCCCACCCGAGTTGGGAAGCTGCAGTTCCAAAGCCTACCAGTTCCTGCACAACACATAGAACTCCAGACCACATTTGCAGACAACCATCAGTGACCACTGCCAGCTTGGACAGAGGATGTGTTTTGAAGTCCAGCTGAATGTGAGCTTTGCACTGAGCCTGCATTGAGGCTCAGCCCCATCCCTCAAGGTAAAGACCCCCCCAAGCTTTCCAGTGGCTGTGGGCCAGCACCAGGCGCAGGACACACTCACAGATCCCATTTAAAGCAATGAACCAGCACTCCCTGCAGATGGAAGGAGTATCTAAAATCTTAGAGGCATGGAAATCAGCTGACAATGGAAGCTCTAATCTCAGGTGTCAAAGTGCATGGTCAGCCAACCCTGCATCTTGATCAGGGAAACTTTCCTGCAATTACTGAGCTGTAAATGCAAGATGTGGGGCAGGGGCTGGGATACATATCAGCAGAGGACACACAGGCAAGAAGGAAACAAGGAGACAGAGCTTCACCCTGAGTCCTGAACTTCCAGAATATGCCAGCGAGACCCCATGGGGTACGCAGGGAGCACATCCTGCTGTGCCAGGCTCTGGCAGCACACTGAAACCGGGGTGAAATAGGGCTTAGCTATGTTGGGGAATTGGACCCCACCATCCTCATGGCAAGATCTGCCCTGCAGTTTGTCTAGCTGCTTTCAGCTAATTTGCTGCCTTTCATTCGCTCATGGTTGTTTTGCTATGAACTTCCTCATCTCTTACTCAGCTTTGCAAATGTTGTCCCTTTGAAAGAGCTGCCATTTGATTAAAGGATGCAAATCCTGTGTGTGAGAGGCATACAAACAGCAGCATCGCTAATCACAAGAGTTCAAGAATCACTATTCAAAAATTTGAGAAAATAAAGAGTTTGTCTGATGGTCAGCTTTGAGCTTCTGCTGCCTTCTGCTGAACTTCTGCTGAACTTCTTCCACAGATGCAAGAGAGAAGCCTTAGTTTCCCAAAAACAACAACGGCTTTTGCTCCGCAGCTGTGGCACCCCAGGCTTTCCTCTGCACACATACTGCCAGGCTCCTGCCCTTCCTCTGCTTCATCTGCCCGTGAGCAGTCACTTCTGCTCTGTTAGCACAGCCTCACAGCAAACCTGCTAGGAGAGTTGATCTGGCTTGAAAATGCTCCCGATTTTTTGAAAGAGGAGGCAGGCAGGGGTAGGAGCTTTTCCTTTGGAGGATCAGCCCCAAGAGAAGCAAGGTGGGAGTGAGATAGCTGCACTAGCAACACAACTGAGGACTTCATCTACTTCCATTCCTAAAGTAAATCCTGATTCCATCCTAAAGAAAATCGCGGTTTCTTCCTAAAGACAATTCTGATTCCCTTGAGGCCTGCAGGAGTGATGCTTTGGCTTCAGTGAGGGCTCGCTTCTGCCCTGTTGTGTTGTCTCTGCAAAACAAGTTGTGCCAACAGTTTGGGTGTAGTGATACACACCATGGCATTAGACACAAATCAACAAACTTTAAATGGAAATGCATTTTTCACTTAGGGCTTAAACTTAGGGCTTTCATTTCTTTTCTCCAAGCAATTCTACATATGACTTTCTGCTTTATGAGTAAGAACTCCTGGGAATAGAAAACCAGGTCCCGAACATTTTTCTGAACCACAAAACCACATGTGCCTCATGGAAGAAATGCTTTATGCTGCAGCACTGCAAAGATCTTGCTTTTCCTCCTGCTGCCATTCATTGTGCACTGAGTTGTGCAGTGCTGGGGATGCCACTGCGTCCCCAGGAAAGGCTCAGCTTGAGAAATCAGGGACTCCATGTGCTAGCTGCAACCTGGAAGGTTTAAGATAAAGCCTACACTCAACTTTCTGCTCAGCCCAGCACAGGAGATAAACCAAAAGATGAACAAAGAGTGCTGCCACTGTTCAAGTGTTTCATCCGCTTCACCAGAGTCCAGTCTCAGGGATGGAGAAAAAGCATCAAGCAGTTCTCCTCATCCCAAAATAAATATTGTCAGCATTCAAAACCAACTTAGGAAAAAAATGTAAGTATTGTTTGCCAGGAATAAATTTGGAAAATGAGTTATTAAAATATATACTGTATGCAATGGTCTTTGCCATCCAAGAGCCTTCATGATCATTTTTGAGACTATTATTTTAAACACTAGAGACGCACAAAAATTTTTGGTTGGAACAGTCTCTTTTTGTTATCTTCAGCAGACTACGCGCAAGCATGATAAAGCTGGACGTTGTCCTTGAAAGCTGAACTCTCCCTTGCATTGCCAGCAGTAATTCTCATTATTTGGACACACTGCAGTTTGCTTTGCTGCACACACAAGGCCAAGGATTAGTTGGTGTATGCAGCAGGAATCTCTGGAAAGGCCCCATTATCCTTCTCTCAAAAGTCTTAAGAATGAGAGAGCGGAGGGTGACTAAACTGACATGTTTACTTTATTATCACATGTCAAATTAGAAAATCAATGAATATACCTGTAGGAAATATCCATGTTACTGGGTGCCATTGATTTCTTCCAGTCCAATCCTGAAGCTTTTAAATCAGGCTTCTTAAATACATACCAGTACATTTCAGGGTCTACTTTCAACTGCCTCCAAATGGGTAGACTGGGGTTCAGAGGATCACAGAATCATTCAGGTTGGAAGGGACCTTTAAAGGCCATCTCGTCCAACTGCCCTGCAGTGCACAGGGACACCTACAGCTGGATCAGGTTGCTCAGAGCCCTGTCCAGCCTGGCCTTGAAGGTCTCCAGGGACGGGGCATCCACCACCTCTCTGGGCAACCTGCTCCAGTGCTTCACCACCCTTAGTGTAAAGAACTTTTTCCTTATATCCAGCCTAAATCTCCCCTCATCCTATCACCACAGACCCTGCTAAAGAGTCTGTCCCCTTCTTTCTTGTAGCCCCCTTTTGGATACTGAAAGGCCGTTATCAGGTCTCCCTGGAGCCTTCTCTTCTCCAGACTGAACAGCCCCAAATCTCTCAGCCTGTCCTCACAGGGAGGTGTTCCATCCCTCGGATCATTTCTGTGGCCCTCCTCTGGACGCGCTCCAACAGGGCCATGTCCCTCCTGTACTGAGGACTCCCCATCTGGACGCAGCACTCCAGCTGGGTTTCCCTACTGCACAAGCAATGTGAGCCACATAAAAGCTCCTGAAACAATGTTCCTGCAGGAAGGATGCTCAGATCCCAGATTAAGCAAAACGGAGAGATTGAATCTTCCAAATATCCATCCTGAACCAGCGGAGACAAATGCGGTGTCTGCCCCAGAACACTGAGCAGAACAACAAGAATAGCTGTACCCACAGCTTTCATATAAGTCAAGAAGTTCAAATTAGTGAGGGCAATGTTTTTGTCCTTCATATAACAATACTGATGTCACTGTGGATCTCTGCGTTTCCTAGTACACCAGGTGGTGTCCTAGCAGGCTGTGCTGTGGCACATTCCAGGGAAGCTGGGGTTGGTAACTTCAAGCCATGTCCAAAGGGTCCTCAGCACTGTGGATTTCTCATGCACCAGAGCTCCAGGCTGATGCCTACCCATGAGCATGAAGTGCTGCACACTTTTCTGCTGGTCCTTCTGGAGGATGTTGATGGGAAGGCGTGGGGCTTGCATTGGGCTGCCCCAAGCACAACCTGCATATGGAGGAGCTGGGTCTGGTGCAGCCATTTGCCACCGCTTGAACTCGCTGCCAGCAGCAGAAGTGGTTGTGCCCACAGCTTATTCTGCATAATTTGGAGATCTCCAACCATGACACCGAGGAAGGGAAGAGCAGAGACACAAAACCACGGGTGTGGTTGGCATTTGAGGCAGCCAACCGGCGCTTTCAGCATTCTGTCCATGTCAAAGAACAAGCCTCTAGGAGTGTACTGGGTGTCTCACACTTGGCTCTCCCTGCCAGTGTGCTTCTGCCAGTTCTCCAGAATTTATCAGTTTCACAATATTTGCTCTTTCTCATAAATCCCAGTTCGTGGAGTCAAGTGGTCAGTACAAACTTCATATGGAAGTTCCCTCTAACACCAGCTGGAAAGGTGTAACAACTCACAGTTTAAACAGCTGTAAGGGGTTAACAGTATCTTGGAAGATATTTGCAGTGCTTATCAGCTCTGATAGGTAATTACAGATTTGAAGAGATTAGCAATTTGTTTATAAATATGACTTGAAAAACTTTCTATTGATACATCTTCTGCCAAGAGCTCATAGTTAATTAAGAAATCACATTTATACATGCTTTTAAAAGTGTCAAGATTCAAGAAATTACAGGAGCACCTCCACTTTTGAAAGTTAAATTTCAGACTGCTGGCTGGAGAGAAAACATGAACCCTGAAGGCTCAGGAAATAGAAAGAGAACAAACACAGTCACACTGTCTTTTTTACCTCATTATTTTGAAATCCATGCCATGAGCTTGTTATTAGAAGTATTTTTGACTGCTTAGCTCTGGGAGCTGCTTTGCCAAACCTAACTCTACCTCAGTGGTCCTCTTTAAAATTTACAGCCCAGTAGTAGCTAATCTAAGTCTTGAGTATCATAGACAATAGAGTCTATTGCTGACCACTGTGTTATTTGGTCAGAGAATTTAATAGAGTGTAAGTGGAGGACATCCTATTTGCATCCTTTTTTTCCTCTTTTTTTTTTTTTTTCTTTTTTTCCCCCCAAGGAGTAGAATGGGCTGTCTATAATAGGGGCACATGTTGTATGATAGGAAAGAGCCCAAACCCTGTACACCATCAGCCCATCCCTGGCTCAGCACTGATGCCCTTCCCGTGTGCTGGAGGCAGGCTATTAAACCTGGGCCCCCCATGTATGGTTTGAGGACTCCCTTCCCAGGCAGCAGGTGTTTGAGAGCCTCAGCATCCCCCGCTGGTGCAGCCTCTGTCCTCCCAGGATCGTCAGGTCCAAGGTCGGGGTGCCATTGCTTTGTGATCGTCCTACCAGGAAGCCTTTTACAGTTACACAGTACCAGGAATACATCTGATGCTCATTAGGCATTGAGTGATGGTGCTTCCCTTATCAAAACCCACATTTCTCTGGCCAGCTCTAATCCCTTCCCACATTCCTTCCCTCCAGCTCTGATTGCCAAGGTTCACTTTGTGCAGCAACGTGCACTCCACCTTTCCATATGTGAAAAAAATGTAAATCCCGTGATTGCTTATGCAGAAGCTCCACTACAAATCTCTGCACATTAGATTGCAACCAGCAGCCTTATATGTTATACTTGCCATATATAACATACATGTTATACGTGAACATAGCTTGTTAAAGATCCGCCACCACTAGCACCAAAGCACTCTGCAGAAGGATCCTGGCTGCTGGTGTTCAGCTGGAGGACCCTGCACACACTAACCTGATTCAGGTCTGTGAATACACCGACTGTGTCTGCCTGATTTGGAAAGCTGGGAACAGCTTTTCTACACATGCTGGAGATGGAAACAGGCAAACCCAGAGCTGCACAACACAGCTTCTGCCTGCATCAATGATTCTTTCTCTCCTGCACACACATGTGCTTTTATCCCAGCTCATCTCTCCTCTTCCTTGATTCAAGAAATTAGATATTTAGCCCTCTGGAATTGGTCCCTTTGAAGTTTGGGCACATGTGAATTTGGAAATCTAGCTCAGATTAATCTCTGGTTAGAAATGTTCCTGATATGAACAGGTAATAAAAAGGATCTCCATTCCTCTGATTTCTCTTCTGGAATAACTGGTTATTCTGTGGGCTGATGGCCTTTTCCATCTGCTGTACCCAAACATTGAATGGTTCCCCCCAAGGCCACACTAAATGGTTCCCTACATTGTGTGCAAACCCCTGTGAGAACAGACTGGTAAGAACCCCAGCAAGCAGCAATGGCATTGCCTCTTGGACCCTGCCTGCTGGCAGCACCATTGCAGCAGGACACACCAAACAGCACAGGGACTGCTGGGTGCTGGTCCCCTCCTTTGCTTCACATAATTGCTCCACCTTAATGATACAGATCACATGCTTTCAAGTGAGCAATGTGCTTTTTTTTTTTTTTTCTTTAGTGTTCAAGGGGCAACGTACAGGACACCAGCACAGGAAACTACTTGAGGGTTTAGGAAGAATTTACATCTATATCTAACAGAGCAATCTAGCACTCAAGAGCCATGGGGCTGTGCAGCATGAAGGCACCATAAATTAACCAGATGCCTCCTGGGCAATTTTCCTGCCCAGGAAAACTTATTTTTCCCAAGCCTTCACTTTAGACATGACCTCTTCCAGTTCTTTCCTGTCTTTAGTCCCTTCCACACCACTCTGTCTTTTCTCAGCTTTCTTCTTATCCAGGCAGCTCTGTGTATCAGAAATAAACCTCCCAACATCCAGGTTTGGCCTGGGACCAAATGTTTTTAATCAGAGATTGATTTGACAGTGTTGGCTAAATCCTGCTCATCAGTAGGAGGTAAACAAAGTGCTCCTTATCCAACTGCAGCTGAGTTGCATTGGATTTGCTCCAGGTGACCCCCTGCCATCATTTGCTCGTTACTGGTGGTATTACAGGGTAAGGATATCACAGGGAGCAACTGAAGCCAGCTGTGGCTTTGCACAGCTATTACCTCCCAGCCTTGAACTCAGATGCTTCGTATCTGCCATCAGTCCACACTTGCAGGCTACATCCCAATGCAGTTTTCTCCACTCTTCACACTGGTTCGATTTCTAGATGGATTTAATAACAGTCCAGAGTCCACAGTTATAAACCAAGCTCAAAGTGCCTGGTTCGAATCAACTTTACATGAGGAGGTATGAACCCAAGTCGGTGAGAAGGGACCGTTTCAGTGCCCCAGCTGCTCGAGTTGGGCGGCATGTGTTTGTCTTGCTCCACGTAGCCCTGATGCTAAAAGCAGCTAAAAGCAGGACACTGTGCACAGGAAGAAAAACCCTGGGCAGCCTCCAGGAGCATAGTCCCGCTTTCCATCAAAGCTGCTTCCTAGTCTCACCGCCCATCTGCACATTAACTTTTCAGCTAGTTTTGCTCATTCTTCCCAGTGAAATTTCATCACTTTTTTAATTGCAGAAGTCAACCACTATATTCAAGAGATGAATTACACTATTGCCATAAGAAAGTTTGATGTTTAGTAGCTTAAAAGATATTTATGACTGAAGCAGTTCTTCTTTTGAAATACAGCATTTGTTTGTGGAAATTCCCCATTG
>VXAV01008666.1:122844-140955 GCA_013399715.1 Alectura lathami
GGTGAATCAATAGCACATGGAAGGTACTAAAGCCCTACTAAAATAGCATCTTAATGGTTCCTTAAAATGGTGAAATGTACACAAATGATGAAAAACAGTTCAGAAAGTTAACCAGTTTAGTCCTGGAGCAATCTGAGCATTTCAAGACAGATTTACAGTGCACTGAAAATCTGATTATGTAAACTATCGTAAATGGATTCAGTGTGTTAGAAGCCAACACTAAATCTTCAACTGTTTACTGAAAAAAAAGGCAGTAGGGGACTATACATTAAAATGAAGATTGATTTCAGAAAGCCTAGCACCAATGAAATATGCTGACACAATGGGTAACCAGAAAGAAAGAAAGCATAAAATTAACAATCATCAGCTCTTGCTGAAGGATTAGGACTATAAACCAGAGAATGACATTAATTGTAATGCTAGTCCTTGAGATGAACTGCAAACCTTTTGATAAAGCTTGTCAAAACTTGCCAGGTTCCTGGTTCAAATGTGCTGCCTTTACGCCTGGTTATTAACAAGAACTGGAGACAATCCTGAGAAGCCCCATGCACAATCTCCTGCCTGTTCTGCTGGGATGATGGGGCCCTGCCCTGCGCTGGGGCCATGTGCATGGTGTGACTTCAGGGGACTGGAGGCTTGGGGCCAGAAAGGAGCCCGTCCCACAGCACTCCGTGTTGCTCACACAGAGCCTCAGCCAGCCAGAATATTTTGCAGGACTTACGGAATTTCACATTATTTTGATCCTGCTTGAAAGTGCATGGATATGAGGCATTACTGCAGCCCTTGGGAAGGCATGGAGGAGCTGGGAGCTGGAGGGGCACAGCTTGCCCAGCCACTAGGAGCTTTCATCATCTCTGGGAGGAAAACGACAGTGCCTGAATATCCTCTGGGACAGCATCAAACAGTGATTAATCCTAATCCATGGAAGAGCTGGATATAAGAGCAGTTAGGAATGCCCCCTTCTGACACCCCTTGCTCAAAACAAGCCTGGCCATACATTGATGTGGGAGCACACACTTCAGGGGGGTGTCCTGGCCGTGGATCTGTCCTGCTGTGCATGGCATCACTGCCAGGCTGTGCCACACCCAGAGCAGCCCCCTCCCAAAATGACATCAAGTGAGGTTTTTCGGGTGTTCCTCAGTAAATACGCCTATTATTTGATTTGGTCCAAGGCATCACAACAAAGTTACTGTGAACTCTGCAGCCCTTTCATTCTCTCTCATTTGTCTATTTACTTTTCATAACTGTATTTAAATTGTTTTAATCCTTCTTTAAATCTATTTTCATTAAAACCCATTATAATCCTGAAAGGGCTTATTTGTGACTCGCTAAATATTTGTTGTTAAGTGTTATGGGTTTTGTTGTTGCTGCTAGGCCCTTCCTTTTTTCTCTCCCCCTCACCACAAGAAGTGTTTAGGAAGAGTGTTTCATGCTAGGATTGTACTTAAAAATAGCCAATGGCATTAGAACTGGGATTAGATATGATCGTTTCTACTGGATGTATAAGCCAAAATAAAATGAAAAGCCCCCTGGGAAACCATCCAAAGGAGCATTTCAAACCCTGAAAGGAATCCCAAAACATTGTGCTGCCTTTTTTGAAACTAGGTCTGCAAACTGGTAGGTTGGCAAATCAGTCATTATTTTTTGAAAAGAGCTAACCTTGTTGGTTAGGTGGGCACCCGCTCAACGTGTGAGCTCCCTGCTCACAAGCGGAAAACAAAGCTGAGCAAAAGGTCAGGCCAGCCTCCATCTGGTTTGCAGGACAGGTTCCAAAGGTCCCGCCACCACCCCGTGCTGTCCTCTGCTACCGTGCCACCTGACGAATGGGTGGCCCAGTTCCCCAGGGCGTGCCAGCCCTCCAGTCCCTAGCACTCCTGAGGTTTTCCAAGTGGAAAGCAATGGGAACAGCCCCTGCATCCGAGGGGTGGCTCAGCTGCACCACCCCAGCTCTGCCTGAGAGCCTTCCTAAGGTGCCCCGGGGCTGAAGGGTGTCCAGATTATTCTGAACCAAGCACAAATTTTAGTTGTACATCAAGAGAAACCTGTACTGATTTGGGGGTGAGGAGGCTGTCTAGACATTCTGTCTCTACAGAAAGAAGTGTTACAGGCATGAAAGAACTCTATTTTGTCCTGTGTTTGGCATGCAATACCTCCCTACACTAATTAATCCAGTGAGCCTCCTCTAATACTGCCAATATACCAAAAATGAAAAGAAGAAAAGTCAGGTAGAGAAGGTGGGAGGGGGTGGCTGGGCAGGTTACTTGATCAGGTTAATTCAGGGGCATGTACGCTTGTTTCTGACTCACCCAGGGCAGGACTCACTGCCCGTTGCTGCAGGTTATCCGCAGCGCAGTCATCGACGCTGCAGGCTGTGTCCGGAGTCATCAGGGGAAGAGGCACTTTTAGAAGATGACTCACCTCATGCTAACACTGATATTTAACCTAGTCAAGATGAGCCGTGCCCTCGAAGTACCTATTTACCTCCACTCACTTAAAGGGAGCCTAGAGCAACCTGCTCTGACACAGGCGGCTGTGCTGTTGGCACCAGCAGGGAGGTGAGATCCTGTAACTGAGTCATTTAATCTGCCTTAGAAGGTGATTGTGGGATTGATCTGTTCTAATTTGCTATTTTTACAAGCAAAATTCAGAGGAAAGAAACAAGAAGGAACTGTTTCTTTGCTGGTCTGAGTTGGCACTCCAGAGATGAGTCACTCGGGTCTCTCTCTGATAGCTGTGAGATGGGTGGGTAACTCACACTGGTGTCAGTGCACAGACACATCCATTAGCCATGGTGACAAAGTCCTGAATCCTCCATGCTGCTGTAGGAGTATGATCATTGCAAGACAAAAGTCTGAGTCATAGGTGTAATCCAGCCTCCCTTCAGGTGTGTAATACATAGGTGTGAAGCAGCCGATGGACTGGAAAATACCGAAATGGTCACGGTTCAGCACAGGTGAATCACACAATGAAGTGCCTTGGATGTAGCATATGGAGAAGTGGTCTGGAAAGCATGTGGGGCAGCATAGCAGTGCTTGATATTTCACAGTTGTTTTTGCAGAGAGATAAACATCTCTCTTATTTCATCCCTGCTATTTTGAAGTGGATTCTTTCAGACAGTGTCTAGAGTTGCAGATTTCCTTCTAAAGAGATGTCAGAATATCTCAGGGTCTGGAAGCACACATTTGGGACACCTGCACAACCTTTCACAGCCAGGTAACATGCACTGCCATAGTGTAAGAGTGAGTACAGCTGTAATGGAGGAGCTCTAATGTCTACATAAATCCAGTTTAGAATTGAAGTGCTACTTAAAGATGTTTCAAGGAGGCTACTTAATTTTCTTTCTTGTTCTAGTGTAATTGGCATAAGAATGCAGAGTTGTTTAGATTCCTTATCTAAACATTTCCATCTCCTCATACATTGTTGAAATTGGGTAAAACCATTTTGATGCTTGGAGTAACATCTGACATTTTCTCAGTCTAGAAGCAGCAGCAGATAAATCGACGCTTTGTTTGGAAAGGCTTCTGGGAAAAGGCTGCTGCCAAAGCATGGACCTGGGCAGGAGCTGCACCATCAGGCTGCTGCATCTCCAAGGAACAGGCCTGCAGTGAGGAGCTCCCCAGCTCTGGGGTTGGTGACATCACGTGGGACATTGGGAAATGCTGGAAAACACCAGAAAATTAGAGCAGGAAAAGCCACAGACACAAAGACACAGTCCAACAGGCAGCACTGGTCTTGCCGCTGCTGCAGGGAAGCCAGTGGGGAATGGCCTCAGAGGCAGTACATCTGGGCGAGCTGGACCTCATCAGTCCTCTGGCCAGAGGCTGTGCCACCAGGGCTGTGAGTGAGGCTGACCTGCCTACAGTTCTTAGACTTTTGGGTTCATTTTTTTTATTCAGCCTTTTCAGGACTTTGATCTGACCCATACCAGCTCTTCCTTTCCTTTCTTTAAATTTTGCCCATTTTCCTATCTTCTGCAGCATCACAGATCCTCCAACATAATGTCAGCTCCTTGCTGCGTCCCCAGGAGGGCTGGAACTCTGGGTAATGGATACAGAGAACCACACAGGTCTGTGGGAATACAATGCAGAGGTTGTCCAACATCTTTTAGGGAATTAGCTCAGATCCAGCTGGACTTATTTTGGACTTGTGTTGGACAGGGCTTCTTAGGTGGGCGTAACAGTGGGACTGAAACAGCCCATCCCACTTCCCTCACACTGGTGGTTCTCCTGGAGCTTGGCAGGGAATGTGTCTCAGGTACAGGTGCACACAGTCTGCTCCCATCCAGATGGGCTTTCTGAGAGACCATCACCTTGTCCTGAATGGAGGTTGTTGGATTATCTCCAGACCCTACTTGACCCTGTAATCTGCAGCACTTCATTCATGTGGTGCTCATGCTAATGAGCCCTGTCAGACCCAGATATGTCTGCATATGTGGCACAGATAATCTCCAAACTGGATAATTCAACCACAGATGCCTGAGAGATGGACTTAGCTGCAGACACCTCTGTGATTGCTTCAGCTGTGTCCCTAAGTACTCTAGTGTGATTTTCATTAGGCCCAACCAAGCTGAAAACATCTCATTGAAGGTGTACTCCCTAATCTGTTCCTTCTGTTCTGCCCTGAGTTCTTCCCCCTTTCATCACTGTTGTTATCTACATTAATCACCTGATAGCTATTATTTTTTTTACTGAGGTATTAAGTAAATTAAATAATTGTGGAAGTCCTACTGGAATCACTCCTACTGGGACTCACTCACGAAGGACAGTTACATTGGCCAAATCTACCAGTCTTTATACAGGCAAATAAGCTGGCATTTGCTGTGAAATCACATCCTGCCTTCTGAGTGATTCCTGCTGGGAAAGAGGAAATCTAAATGCCACTTTGCTAGAGCAGTAAGGGAGCATGAGGCTGTCCACACAGACCAGAAGTGAGGGCTGAGAAGGAAGGAAAGTGCATAGAAAACGATCAGCGGACAGCCATGAAATCCTAAACTCTTTATCTCCTCAGATTTGGCTTTCACTCATAGGAGGAGCAGAAAGTATAAAGCAGCAGGCATTAGGAATAACAAACAGCTATAAACTCAGTGCAGACTCAATATCTGATACCTTCCCTGGCTCCCACTCTCCATCTCCTGTCTGCTGGTCTCCAGCCCATTCGATTGTGACAGCACAACTGTCTGTAGGACTGGATTTTGAACTGGATTAGGGAGTTGATCCGATTAAAATAAAATCCTGCCAAGAAATGTCAGTTCTGTGATGGGAATGAACGATAGTGAGAATAATTGAAACCAGCATTGCCACTGAACACGTTGAATTACAAAACCACAGTCCCAGCTCCATGGCCAGCCTGGCCAGGCTGCTTTGCATTGTTCTGATTTATGGATGAATTTGCCATTAGAAGCTGTGAGTCCTCTTGCCTGGGACTTTATTATTATTATTATTATTATTATTATTATTATTATTATTATTATTATTGTATTTGTTTTATTTTAAATAACTGAGTACTGATGTCTTCCAGTCACAAAAAATAGGACGCATATTTTGTCATGAAATGAAATTCAAAGACACAAAACTGTATTAGAAATGGCTGAGAGGTTAAAGTACATGCTAGAAATTTCAGAGTGCAAAACATTAAGGAACATTACAATTACAGCAAAACTAAGCCTTACAAATCCACAGAAGTAATACTAAAACTATAATAATAATAATAATAATTAAAGAGCTTCTGCTTGGCAAAAATACGCACATCAGCGCTGCAGAGGAGGTGCGCGCCCACCCACAGCACGAGGGCTCAACTCCTGCCAGCAGGGCTTCCAGGGCAAAGGACACATCTCATGTGTTCCTGTGCTCCCAACCAAGGGCATGAAAGGGCATGCAGCTCTCATTGCCCCTGAGATTTTTCTTCTTGTCCCTAGTGGAGGCTGCAGTTCTCTGCCTACCTCAACACCACGATGTTTGAGAGCACTGGGATGTCCCTGAGCGCTCCCCATGCTCCCTGCTGTGAAATTTGCAGCATGGTTCTTGTCACACTGGCCTGTGCCAATTGGTCCTATCCTGCACCATTCTGCAGGGTTCAGCAGCACCATGAGCTCCCAGCTCCACTTTCCATGCAGCCATCCTATTCGGGAGAGTAGGAGAGGTTAACGTTACAGATGTGGGCTGCTCCTTGCCAGTTGGCCCCAGCGCCAGGGAATGGCCCCAGGCGCATTTCATTTACTAGTATAGGCACAGCTTCAGTTTCTTTGTGCTATGGTTCCTCTCCCACCCACTTGCATATTGAAACCTTTTTGACAATAGTTTGCTGGTTAGCTGAGAGGTGTTTCAGATAGCAATTTATGGGTTTAACAGATTCCCTTTTTTTTTTCCTTCAAAATTCTGTAGGAAAATCGCTATAAAATTCAGATGTCCTGAGGCTTTGCAGCCACTTCCTGCAGTGCTGGGACAGCTGCCGACAACAGGCACCCCACTTGGATGTGCAGGCTGGGCAACAGGCAAATAGTCCGCCTGCAGACACTCCTTGTCATGCACAAAAAGTCCAGAGGTTTACCTGAGTAGTCTCTTCAGGGGAGAAACCAGGCACTCCTAGGCAATTCAGAGCAGTGGCAAACCGTGCTCTTAACTGGCTAACTCTGTTCTGGTTTACGGAGTCATCTCAAGGGGAGAAGCAGGGGTTAGCCCCTAATGTCCTAAACTCTCTGTGCTTACAGGCGCTGCCTTCATTTTGTCCTCAGCCTCCCAACGAGACTGCTGTACAGTGCCGCCAAACCAGCTGTGAGTCGGTGAGCCAGGCAAATACTAATGCCCAATTTAACATGCAGCTCATGTGCCTTTAAATAGCAGCACGAGCCGAGCCAAGCCATCCTCTGCAGCAATTTCTGGACATATGTGTGCAGTCCCCCAGCGCGGGGATTGGTGCGGCTGCCTGTCAGTTCCTGGTCACCCCACCGACGTCTCCTCCACGCTGTTGACTCAATCCTGTTTGTAGCCAAGGTAATTATAAGGTGGAGAATCGACAACTGTTAACGATTTAGGTTAAGCGTAACTTAATGCCACCAGATTACCGCACTTAGATTAGATTTCACTTCACGTGAGCCATACGGAGGGTTTGAAGAGGTTGTGTAATTCAGTTAAAGTAATTCTGGACAAAAGAAAGACTGACACTGGCTTCCTCAGGCTCTATTAAATGCTTCAGTGACTTTGGCATGAGTTTCTTTCTAATCTGTCATTGCTTTTGGAATTCCACATGTGAAAACCAGATCTGTCTGAGAACAGAGGTTCAAAATCCATTCTTCTTTGGGGGGGTCCGTATATCTTGAAGAAGGAGAGCTTAAAATCCCTGATCATCTCTGAGGGTGTGCTTGGTCCTTTGAAGAGACTATGCTTAATATTTCACCCACAGTGTGATTGTACCCATAAACCATGGAAGACAGCGTGAAATGTTGCTGTTACAGAGCCTAAAAAGTAGTCACGCAAGCATAGAAACTAGAGAGTCCATCACAGAGTGCTCTTGTGCTACTGGGACTGCTGCCAAGCAAGGCATGCAGATTGCTGCTGCTGAGCTTTTGAATTATGAGAAAAAGGAAGGGACTTCCCAATGCAGCAGGCACTGCCCAGCAGCACAGCTTCCTTTTACTAGGTGGAACATGCTAGACTCTAGACCTAGAAGCTGAGACTGGATCCCAAACACATTTTAACAGAAGTTTTCATCTTTGTATGCCGCTCTGATGTCCTAACCAGGAGACAACAGAAGTACCGTCTGGTAGATTTAGAGTTCGTTTGTCTTCTCCCCAGATGCAGAACTGCCATGGCTTTTCCACTCTTCCACTCTTCTACTACCTGATAGGAATGCAAATATTTGTGAACAAAATTGCCAGCTATTCTCTAATTCTTAAGGAACTCAGCAAAAATATATCATTGAACCCAACAAGCGTTTACGATTTGGTGAAAACAGGGGCTTGTTTATCTTTAGTATTGAAAGCAGAGGGCTATCTGACACATTGCTGTGTGTTGATGAGTTATTTGTGTGCTTGGCTGTGGCAGGATCTATTAACCCATACCTCTGTGCTACTGCCCAGCTGCAGGGATGGCAGCTCTTGGATTTACTGAGAGCAGTCTGTTGGCCTGCTGGTTCACAGCACCTAACAAATGGAGGAGTTTCCACATTCTCAGTGTGGAAAGGTCAACACTTTCTATGGTTTTACACCTCTAGCTATCCAGGGGTTTAGACATGGTCTCATACTGTTTGTAAACTTCTTTGCTCTTGGGTGGCACGGGGTAGCTCTTTTCCAGGTGTCTCTCACAAGGACAGGGTACTGTGGTCTCCAGGAGGCTTTCAAGCCCGCTTTGAGTTGGGTCAGCATGGCAGTTTTCTTGATGCTGCCCTGACAAGAATCTTAGTCCTTGCACAGAGGTTTTCAGCAAAGTCCTGGTACCATCCTAAGCAACGGTATCTGCAGCTGACAACAACAGAACGGTTCTAGCTTTAATGGAAAAAGCCATGAACTTATCACACAAAGAAGCAAGCCACCATTATCCTACAACATGAGACAAAGATCAGTTAAGAAGAGCACTTTCTAGCCTGTCTAAGCTTTTTGAGTTGTTTCTAAGCTTGTTTAGTTGCTAGTCTTCCAGAACTGTCCACAGAAGCAGTTGTTCTCCAGCATTAGTAATTGTTTTTGTAGCTCATGTAGCTTAGTATCTATTAAAACTGCACAGATAGGTTATGGTGCTGTTTTAATATTAATAAAACTGGAGGTGGCTATTCCACACTTGGTGATTTACAAATGTTCATCACAGTAATATCACTTCTTTTATTCCCCAAAGTGTATAATTGCATAAACTATGTTGCTTGAGCAGAGTGCTGGAGTTCAAATTTTACATATGAGTCAGTACTTCTGATACAGTAGTTCACAGAGAAAAGAAGAAAAATATTAATCTCTGATCAAGATTCTTTGATGTGACTCTCTTGAAGCAAAGGAAAAGAAATATTTTACACATTTCAAGTATTTCGTACTTGGAGCAAGATTAATCTCTTCACCTTTAACTGCAGGATTTGTGTTGGAATGAGGGATTTAGTGACATGGTCAAAGGGGCTATTGAAATAACCGCTTTTCTGATTAGAAGGCCCATTAAAAGCGGTCACCAAAAGTCAATGGTTTAGTCATGTAACAGGAAGCATCATGGGATGGCTGCCAACTTCTTCCTCTTCAAATGAGTTTTCCATTTGGAAGGACTTTGAATCCCTTTCCAATCATGTAGACTAGACCTGGAGATCTGTCAGAAGCACATTCCCTGATATGGCTTAGAATCTGCTGGGACTTTCCAAAGGAAGGAAAGAGAAGTGAATCACTTCAAGCACAGAAAACAAAGGGGAAGGCAGCCTCTGCCAACGTGGATCATGGACTACTTCTATTGTGCACTAGATAGACCCCCAACCGAAAGAGGACTGAAAGTGGTACTTTAAGTAGGAACTCCAGTGAAAAGAGATGGATATTCATAAAGATTATCTCAGGTGAACTGAAAACTTCCAATAGCAAACTGCAGAGCTATAAACACGGTCAGACAGGAAAATAAGTGCACTGCCACTCAAAGTAAGTGATATAATGAATAAAACTACAGTAGAGGACAAGGACTAATATTCACCTCAAAGGAAAGCAGGAAATACACCATGCCAGAATTGCCTAATAAGGATTTAAGTGATTGAAACAACTGGAAGTAAATAATGGTCCAAGAAGGAGTCTTGTACAATTATTCTGAAGAGAACCTAACTTGACCCTAAGAAGAGTGTGCTGGTTTCCTTCCTAGCATTTCATTCATTCATCATACATTCGCACTACAGAAAACTAATGAACAAAGAAATTAATGGCAACTCTCACGCTTCAGTGACTGTAAGAAAGCATCTGACAGTGATGCTGCTATAGCTAGAGACCGAAAATTTACAGATTTAATTGTAAAATCACTCATATTTTCCAAAGATTTTCTCAGTAGGCCAGAAATGAAATGATTGCTTTGATGCCACTGTCGGCATAGAAAAAAAGTACATCATCTCCCTGCAGTGCTGTGTCCTGCTATGGAACAAATATCTGGCATGGAGACTGGAGTCCCCAGGGTGTTTGGCAGCCTGGGTTTGCTGGGGATATCTATTCATCAGGAGATGAGATACAGCAAAAGACAAACAGCTTAGTCAGGACAGTAAAACAATAAGGTCCTATAATCAACATGTCAAAAAACAAAGGCTACAAAAATAAATATGACCTTACGGAGCACCGTTGTTGCAGGGTTCGGATGGGCAGGGAAGGGCTGGTTGGTCTAACACAAATAATGTCTTTACAAACTGTGAATCACGGAGAAGCAGTAGGTTTATCAAACACCATATAGACAACTTTCAGTTAGAGATCTGTACCAGGTACTCATTACAAAATGATGAGACAAAGAACAATGATGATTTGGGGTGTATGTAACTACCAACAGCTGAACAAAAGCAGAGATAAGAAGGCAGAATACGCTGGGCATACCCTGACAATACTGGACAACAGATTGGACCTAACGGCCAGAGGAGACGATGCTAATAGAATCATAGAATCACAGAATCACAGAATGGCTTGGGTTGGAACGGACCTTAAAGCCCACCCAGCTCCAACCCCCTGCCACGGGCTGGTTGCCACCCACTGCCTCAGGCTGCCCAGGGCCTCACCCAGCCTGGCCTTGAACGTCTTCAGCGATGGGGCATCCACAGCTTCTCTGGGCAGCCTGTGCCTGTGCCTCAGCGCCCTCTGGGTAAAAAATTTCCTCCTAATGTCTAACCTAAATCTCCCCTCTTTTAGTTTAAAACCATTCCCTCTTGTCCTATCACTATCAGACCATGTAGTCAGTTGCTCTCCCTCCTGTTTATAAGCTCCCTTTAAAACTGAAGGGCTGCAATGGGGTCTCCCCAGAGCCTTCTCTTCTCCTGGCTGAACAAGCCCAGCTCCCTCAGCCTTTTTCCACAGGAGAGGTGCTCCAGCCCTCTGAGCATCTTTGTGGCCTCCTTTAGACCTGCTCCAACAGCTCCAACAGCTCCAACATCTGTTGACTTGAGGAATGACTTCGTAGGACATGAGGGACTGAAGAAATGGCCTTACAGAGCAGCAGGTGGATCAAAGTATTGATCTACAAGGGGATTAGCTAGGGGCAGACCACCTCTGCCTTATGTCCTAGCACATGTGAGGGGTAAATGTGTATGCTGAAGTTTTCTCTGTATAGAAATCAGGTGCAGAACAGATACAGTGCTCTTCCCAAAAGGTCGAGACAATGGCTGTATTCATGCTGTCTACTGTAGGCAGACTGGATTTTGCTCTCATGAGCAGTTTTCCTTGCTTTACACATTACAAGCCTGTAAATCTGGCAACGGTTGCTTTGAACATCTCACTTTCAGCATAACTGTGTGCTTATTTAAAAAGATTTTCAGATACAATCCATTCAGTTTTTTGGTTTCCATTGAATGTGCCAAGAAATTCAACATGTGTCACCAACTTTGATAGTACCTTTTGTCATCTCTACTCACTGAAACAGGAAAAATATTTGTATATTGCCAGTTATGCAGTGATTTAGAATGCATTTAAAACAACTAAGAGACCTGTATTTGGTTACCCTAAACATCTAATCCAAATAATCTTCTTAGATTTTTTTTTAGCAATGTAAAAAATTTATTTCTCAAACATGTCAAGGAACCGAGGTCTTTTAGTACTAGAACCCAATAAAGAGTCCATTTCCAGCAAAGGAAAGCATTTTCTTTACTCATCAAATATTTGCCTTGAACTATGTTCAATGAGTGCTCATAATACAGGGTTGCAGTCACAGGGCAGTAATAATTACACACCAAGAAGTATTGCAAGCTCCAGCATGGCTGTTTACTGGTCTATTTTCAAAAATAAATAGCTGCTAAAGGTGTGGGCCTGCTGAGGCATTTGTCCTTTCACTTCGTAAGGCATATTAATGGATGGTTTCCTATAGCTACACTAAAGATCACAGGAAATTATTGGAGAACACATCACTCAAATCTCTTTCACAACTAAATGAAGGTGCTCTAATAAATATATATATAAATACAATGAAAAAGAGATATGGAATAAGGAACAGGTGATGTCAAGACGATAGAGGAGAGGAATTTCATTGTTTAGTCTTAAAACCAAGAACACATCCTTCACTGAAGCTTTATAACAACGGAGGAAGAAAAAAAACATGTCTCAGACAAAGAACAAAGAACAATGAATTGCCTTAATACAGATGTTTGGAATAACTGATTTTTTGAAATCCCTTCTCTAAAAGCTTTGAATATTTTTGGATACTTTTCTCTTCCTGAGCACTTTTGACCCTGAAGAGTTAATGTCCCTGAAAGGAGAGCTGGCTGCAGCCAGCTGACCCCAGGTTTTGCTGGTGGTGGCTCACCCCAGTCCTATGGAGGGACAGAGGAAATACTTTTGGGGGATTAAGGCTTCTTCTGGGGAGATGGAGGTAATTCTTTTGGGGGGATGGAGGGGTTGTTTCAAGCCAGATGAATTTCCAGAGCCAGTGTATTGCCTAGCCACACAAGTGTGTGTCTGGCAGAAGGGAGGGACAAGAGGAGAGGTGGGACATGTCCTGGAGCAGGGGTGAGCAGGACTTGATCTGCACCAGGATCTGAGCTGGCTTAATGTGACCGTGGAACAAGAGTGTAAACTGGTGTTAAGTCACTGTGAGTGAAGGTTTTTCTTTGTTTGTCACTGAACTTCATCACACAAAAGCCATTACTTGTATGTCTGTTTCTACTCTGCTCCAGAGTTGTCTCAGGGCATTGGACCGAGGGTCAACATGTCATAATTTGTCAGCCTGAGTTCAGTAAGTATTTATGCTTCTCCTTTCAGACACATACTCCTTCCACTAGTCTGTGCAACACCATGGCCTCCCCATTGACATTTACAGCCCCCCTCCAGGTTCGCTGCATTTTGAGCCATGGAAGCAGCCAGACTTTATCAGACAAGCCTTGACCAGAAGGGACACACTTGGCAGGAAGCTCTGATGGCACGGTCCCTTACCTCACTACCTCCCTTTCCTCCTCATGGTGCAGCTGGGATCCAAGTGAGAATGGTTGGCTTGTTATGTTTTGTAGCCATTCCTTTTCTTCAACACTATCTGGTGCTTTTTCCCCATTTGGGCAGGAATTTAGCAATTCAGCTTTTTACACTTGTTTTTGGACTGTAGTTCCATCCTCATTTACTGTTAGAGATTTCTGCACTGCAATTTACATGTATAATGCACAGTTAATTACAGTTTAAATTAAGCACGCAAAAATCAAGATCTGATGATCTGTTTTATCAAATTGGGCTGTGTAAGATTAACAGCTATTATAAAATAAATGGAATATGTAGATAACTCTTACCATTTCAGTAGTTCATTTTCAGAGCCATTAATTCTCTGGAATGCACTGAACATACAAATGGGGACCTAGCTGCTCACAGTTAAAATCCAGTCCCATCCTTTTCATCAGACTGCTGCCAGACACACCAGAAGCTGAAATTCCCTGTGATTTAATGACAGCCTGGTATTTTGTGCCAAAAAATTATGTCTTTTCTTTTGATTACCTAAGTCCAAGCTTTTAGTAACAGTTTTTGCAAAGAAATAAGACAGTACAAAAAAAAAAAAAAAAAAAAAAAAAAAAAAGAGAGAGATTTATTAACAACGTGTAATCTTGATACAGTAAGCAACAGTAAAATTAGTAAAAGATGTTAAAATGTCCCATCCTAAGTAGGAGTTGAGAAGAACATTGTGGTCGGCTCTTTCCCACAAATACCCTTTGGGTTGCTGCTCAGAGCACTCTCCAGGGAAGCAGGGTTCAGGTTCTGCATGCCGTGACTAGAATTACGTATGAGTCTTCTACTGCATGGATATCGCTGACCAGACTGTGATGTAAAATATAAATATATTCTCTCTGACACACTTCAGAATCCAATGCCTATCCAAAACTCCTTAGCATATTTCTTTTCAGGTATTCAAATAGCTAGGGAATAACTAAAACACCATTTGGGGACAAATTTGCTATTTGCAGGAAAAATAAAAATAATAATTTACCCAGTCACAGCTGTAAATGTCCTATATTCTGCATGCCATGTTTAGTGATGTGTCTGTGGAGAAGTGAAGATGTTTTCCAGCAACAAAGTAAATTATTCAGAAGCAGTTCTTAAAGTGATCAAAAAGAAAGGTGTAAGCTACTTTATTATTTAACACAAAAGAGCTGTTCTTTGAGGTACTGATCAAACTAAACAGAAAATCAAATGAATCAAGAACTGGATTCAACAGAATGCACAGGCTTCTGCTGAGACAGAAATGGATTATTTTCCCAAACAGCAGCAGGGCCTGCCAAGATAAACTATTTGATTAAAAACAACCTCCATGTGGTTGATTCGGTATTTGGGATTTTTAACTTTGGACAAAGAAGTGAACATTCTCTGGGAAGATAAAAAACAAGCTGCATTTGAGTTGTTCTTTTGTTTAAGTAATATAAGCATAAATATAACAGCAAAGATAAAAGGAACAAAGAGAAGGAAGACAAAAGCAGGAAGTAAGGAAAGGCTCTTATTAGCATTAGCAGTAATATTATTTATTTGCTTTGCATCCATTCCTAACTGCACAAGTCATGAAGACATACCCCATTATATGAGGCACTGTGCAATCACGAAATGAAAGGATAGGGTGTGCTCCAAGCAGTTCATCACTTAAATATAGTTAAATATAGCACCACAGACAGCAGGCAAGTGTTGACTAATAGAGGAGGGCAAGGACAAGCAGCACTGCACACCTGAGGCAGTGGGCTCAGCCTGGTGTGGCTGTTGTCCAACAACATGGAGAGGGCTTTGCAGAGCTCCGCCTGGTAGTGCTGGTCATGGGCTGACACTCAAGAGTATTTGCTGGAAGATGTGACAACAGGATGGTGGGTGGTGGCCGGGAGATGATAAGAAGCACTGGTCTTGAGGAAGGACTTGTGAGTAAAGATAAGGTTTATGCAACAGGAAAGGAAGGGTCAGTAGGGAGGTTCCAGAAATGCAGCTCAGAGATCTGGAGAATGATTTCTTTGCTCCTGGCTGATGACTGGAGGGCTCTGTCAGTTCAGACACGACATGCAGCCTTTTCCTCAGGTGAACAAACCCACACTTTTTTGGAAGGATCAAATAGCAAGCAGGCACAAAGTTGAGAGCTGAATCACTGGGACTTGTGGTTTGAATCCCTTAGTTATCCCTTAGTGGAAAGTTGAAATCATCCAGCCCTCTGAGCCAGGTAGGAAGGAGCTCTCCAACCAACCTGTAACTTCTGCCTACTAGGTAGAAGTTACAGCTAAGGGTCAAGTAAAGGAGAGGAGATATGGATCTACAGGAAGCAGCGATGAGTCAAAGCACCACTCCCAGCACAGCTTTGCTGAGCTCTCTATCACTTCCAGCTCACCAAAAAGTCAGGATTTGCACACAGCTTCACCAAGTTATTTTCTTCAGATAAAATGAATTTGTTATCAGGCTGAAATCTGCAAAAATTAAACATTAACCAAATTAAGGTCAACCAACACAGTGTTCTTGAAATGGGTTTCCTGGAACATACTACAGCCCTGTGTAGCACTGAAGAAACTCAGTTGCTGCAAATATCTTCCCACCATCTCAGAAAAATCCAGCTGAAGTTTCCACTCTCCTTGACAACTTGCTGTCCCCTTCCTTTCGCTAAGCAGGTTCATTGGCTCCTGCTCACAACAGTACTCCTGCTAGCACCTGAGTGCCTCCTGCCTCCCAGCCCCTGGCCACCAGCTGAATCTCCTCTGGGTCCTGCTGTTGGCAACATGAGCAGGCAACTCAGGTGTTGGTCAGGATGAATCACCCACCAGAAATGCTTCTCTCTCTCAGTTGACTGTGCATGGAGCCAACTATGCTTGCCATTGAAGGCTCATTCAAATGTCTAACTTTGGGTGAAAACAGGCCTAAGTATCTGTAATAATCTCGGTTTTGTAATAGATTTTTTCTTACCCTGCCCTTTGTTTGTGATCTAGTAAACCACACTTTTGTTTAGATCCCTAATTCGGCCCATATAAGTGAGAGAAAGATGCCTGTCTCTGGGAGGGTGCAAACCATCACTCTTCTGATAATGCAAAGAAGAATAAGAAGGAACAAAAAAACAAAGATGCACCTTTGCGTGCTTAAGGTCTGAGGGCAAAAACATGTTCTTTGAATGTGTATCTGAAGAAAATTGCTGTTTATGGGGTGTTGTTGTTAGAAAAACTAATTATATGAAAGGTTGTCAATCAGGTAAAAGAGAAGGACAGCAAAGACACTGAGATAAGGCAATGTGACTACAGAGAAAAGAGAGGGACAATCCCAGGAGAAAAAATACTGAAGAAAAAATAAAAAGGTTAATAAATCAGGCATAGCATGGAATTACTTTGATAACGTATTGAATTAAAAAATAATCATGGATAGTGGAATCATTTGTGACAGGAGTGACAGGGAGCAGAGAGGCCATCTTATCTCACCTCATAACCTTAGTACAGGATTGATTAGATCTGATGAACATTTACCAGTATTTTACAATCTGTTCAATCTGTCCCTAAAATACTGCTGGTCTCCTAGGCCACCAGTTCCAGAACATAGTTATCCTTAAGTTTGCCTCAAAGTCTTTCCACATGACTTGCTGCCCTGTACTTGGTACATACACAGTTTGGTCCCCTTCTCTGTATAGCAATCTTCATAATCGGAAGAACATTGCCTTTTTTTTTTTTTTTTTTTTTCCCTNNTTTTTTTCCCTTCAGCCATATCTTCTCTAGATGAAGATTGCATCCAGGCAAGAAACTCCTCCCCGGCTTCCTCAGGGCACTGTCCAGCTGGTGTGGAGAAGTATGGTGCTCCAAAATGGACAAAACTACAGAAGTCCTGAAGGGATGAATAGAGTCAAGGAAGAAATACTGATTTCATATTACTTGTGACTCCTCTTTACATATCTGAGTGAGGCATCTGCCTTCCTTCATAGCAGCACAAGACCTATGACTCATATTCACCTTTAATGACCAGCTCCGTCTCTGCAGAGCTGCTGTTTAGGCAGTTACCCAATTTGTATTTGTGCAGTCACCTATTGCTACCCATACATCATACTTTGCCCTTATCCTTATGGGATCATTGGCTATTTATTTCAGGTTCTTGATGTAATTGGTTGGGAACTTTTTCAATTCTAATCCTGCCTTTCAAAGTGTTTGCATTTCTCTCCTCCCTCAGCTTTAATCATCCACAACACCAGTGAGAGTATGGTCTATTTCTGTGTCAAGACCATTAATGGATATACTGGATTCTGTGTGGCCTGGAGCTGGCTAATAGAGAATCTGTTCAATCAGACCTTCAAGTCTGACTACAAGCCACTGATAACCATCCTTTGAGCACAATTTTCCAGTAGATTTGTACTTATCTAGCCTATATTTTCTTAGCTTGTTCATGAGATGGTTGTGTGGAATGATGCCAAAGCCTTGCTGAAGTCACTGGTAGGTCTATTCTCTGACTCATCAGTGTTTCTCTAAGAGTGCCATGCACATGTGCAATCAATCTCTGGATGGATGTGCCTTATAAGCACTTGAGACTGAAGAGTTTATAAGTATTAGCTTTATCTACCAGAGTACACCAGTCCAAGTTGAGATAAAGACTAGCATGCATTCATAAGCCCAGAGACTGTTTCAGTCTGAGTTCATGCAGACACTTACCAGACTGCTGTGAAGAGGAAAAGAAGGGAAAAAAAAGTGAATCTATACGTAGACCAACACGTCCTGAAGATCACCCATTTGTCAGCCCTTCCTTGGTGACCACAGGCAGTGCCCCAGATATTCACAATTGCATGGTGGTTTGTTTCAGGTTGCTTCAAGTGAACAAGGATCTAAGCACACCCTTGAACAAGAAAGGATCATTTTTCAATGCTCTGAATGGACACAGGACTCCGCAAAGTCCTGAAATGAGCTCTAAGTGCTCAAAATTGGGTTAGCCAAGCTAATGCGCTACCTTGTGTCCTTTAGTTCAGGCAGCACACCTCAGCAGAATCAATTCCTACCAAGGTGAATCAGACTTATTCAAACCACCGGAAAAAA
>VXAV01008667.1:0-12837 GCA_013399715.1 Alectura lathami
GAGGTCCCTTCCAATCCAAGCCATTCTATGATTCTATGATATGACATGGTGGGGACCTTTTTCAGCATGGGAGCAGTACTAGAAAATCTACTGTTGTAAAAGGTAATAGATTTGCTAATGTTTCCTGCTTTCACAGAAAGAATTATTCAAGGACAATGCTCATATTTTTTTTTCACACTTATAATAAATTGAAAAAACACTTTGTAGAGGTGCATTATTGCTGCTCTCTCTCCAGCAAATACCTACTTGGAGACAAGATACGGTATTGCATTCTTAAAGAATACAATATAGCACTTCAAAAATTATTGTATTCATTATTGTAAGCAAGCAAAGAGAACATTTTAACTAACTAAAAATATCTTTTAGTGTGGCTTCAAGATCCTGCACTTTGATTACCTTCTCTGTGAGTGAGATTTCCTGTAATTTAATACATCTCTGTATTGGAATCAAGGAGTTACATGATGGCATGTAAGGTCATTTCATTTGAATTGCTAAATACTTACTGACGTCTGTGGTGTTTGAAAAGCAGTCTAGTACGAAATAAATAATGTCACTGTGTGTACAAAACAAAGCAACTGTGCTATAGGCAGAAGTATATGTAAAATAATAAAACAAATTAATTACTAACATATATTATAATACTCTGAAACACATGCTCTCAAGACAACTTCAACTGAAAGTAGTGATGTGTTAGTGATAACTACAAGATATTAGTAATAATGTGTAGATGGTTATAGACCACTTCAGAAATAAAGGAGGGTATCGGAAGACCTTTATCTTATGTTTTAACATAGTTCTCAAATTAAATATTTCCCATTGTGTAATTTTCTTAGCAAAAAAAAAATTAAATCCAAATCAGCAAAGAAGTCCAGAATGTCATAAAAATGTGATAATGCAAGTCATTTTCCTCTCTCATCTCCTTCTCTTTTCTGGTATATATGAAGTCACCTTTTAAAGTCAGAGGGTGAATACCAGGAAGGTTACTGTTGCATATTATATTCAATCTGAGAAGTTCACCACTGTAAGTCATAAAAAAAAAAAAAAAAACCCTCTAATATTTTGACTCGAAGTTCAAAGTAAGGCATAAGTTTTAATATAGTTGTCTAACTTACATGTACATGTGTTAAAGAATCATGTAAAAATAAATATATTTTATGCATCTTTTCTTTTACTGTTGGCAATAGCTAGCTTTTTGCACAATGGTTTTGTTAATGTTTGTGGAAAAGATGTGCCCAATTTCAATGTGAACTTTGGGGAAAAAAAATTCCAAAAAATTCAAAAAGTTATGGCACTGTCTTCATGCTTGAAAAGATAGAATTTTATTCATTCGAAGGCAAAAATCTTATTCTTTGAAAGCATTACGGAAGGCACCTTTCTCATTCTCATATTTGCATACACAAATATGTGTGTGTGATGCTAGCTAACAGTTATACAGTGTGTTATGGATATTCCGACAGTGAAATATTTGCTAATCAAGATATGCTACACTTTGACTTTACTTTCTTAACACTAGACCTATAGATATAGCTTCTTTTCAGATACTTTAATCTCTTACTCCAGTCTCATATTTCTTATCTTGTTCTAATTATCATATGTAGTTACCTTACTGTCTGTTCTGAAACAATGTATTTCAAAATAATAAAAATAAAAGGGCTATGATGACCCAATGCATCAAAAACAGAGTTTCAGATAGTAGACATAGATTTTCACATAAAGGCAAGAGTGATTTTTTCCAAGAACATATTATTTGGAAATAAAAAGTTTCTGTGTCTCTAAGAAGGAAGGAATGAAATCATATTTAAAAAAAATATGTTTAGACAGGAAGCAAATCATCATTCAAATGTTCCAGAATGCTGGAAGAATTAATCTTTACATTAATTCCTGCATGGTCTTAATTGTCTTGTCTTCACAATATGCCTCTTCTTGAAAGTATGATGAGCTGTTAAAGGTCCATCTGCCAGTCTTGGCCTTATTACTTCAGAAATATGCTTTCAGTACACTTTTCTGGGTCTTCTTGTAATTATATTGTACTCTGAAATGCCATTTTCCATGTGAAACTGTAAAGAAAAGTAAACCTGTGGGAAGCTTGTGGGAATTAATGACATTTCATGTTTATGAAGGAAAGAGCCAATTTGTATTTTCCCACTCAAATGAAAATCTGTTGAGTCACTATTCTCTTCAATTTAGCTTCAAAGCTGGGTTGCACAGTGCCATAGAGAGGAGGTGGCTCTTTCAAGCATTTATTGAGCATTGCAGCAAGAAATCCAGCCCAAAAGATGGCATAGATCCACGTGTGTCAGTAAAACGGGGAAACGCACTCATCTGCCCATTCTGACAGTGATTTCAACACAGAGGTATGTTCCTGTGTGTTAAGAAGAGTGATAAAGCCTAGCCCCAACTGCCCACATAATGCCCCCACACCAATGGGTCAAATTGGTTCCAAAAAGTGAGGAACCACTGTTTGATGTAGCCCAGGTTTAGCTCAGACTTGGCAAGGAATTCTGCTGGTCTGGGTGATTCTGAGTGTCTTTGTTTGTTTGAGTATTAGGCTAGATGACATAACTGTTATAAATTGCCACTAGATCCCATTGTAATTAAAATACTTCCNATTGCTGTAGTATATTGATTTACAGTATGTACTCAAAATATTTAGTTACTGAGCAACACTTCAGATGTGAATAATAGGCTTTCTCTTTATTGCAGATGAAACAAGAAGTAAACAAATAACCAGCAGCAGCCTCATTACTAGAAGTAGTCAGTATGCCCCAACAGAAATTTACCCATTGCACTCAATTTCTTATCAGCTTTTCAAAATATCTCTGAGTACATTTATTCAGCATTTGGAAGACTTAATGTACACCTCTGCTTCCTCTGTGCTCATCTATTCTCATTTGTTTATTTCGTTAACAGGTTTCAGAGAAGAGACTCTGGGATTCTGTTAGGGTTATAAATTTGGGCCAGTTTTAGATAAGGGTTTTTAAAGCAGTTTCAAAGGAAAAATATTTGCTGTGCAATTTTAAAATATTGTTTATTATGATGAGATGTATTAGTCTAATGGTAAGTCTTAAGAATTGAAATGGTGAAATTTGATTATTTTTTAGGAATTTGTTAGTTTCAGCTGGGCATATTAGTCATTGACAGAGTTTTTATTCCCTAACTGTATGAGAGTTCAAGTATGTAAAACATAAATAGTGTAGTTTGAAAATTTGCAGTACTTTTTATGATTCTGCCTAGTAGTCTGAAATTAGTTTCACTGAATCTATTAGCATTAATACTTTCAGAAAGAAAAAGTAATGTAAACACTTCAATATCAATTAATTGCAAACTAAAATGAATATCCACAACAGTTTGCTTGTTGTATTTGACTAATATTAAGAATTTCTATTACTTTAAAAATGCAAGCTACTGATTTATTTATTTATTTGTGGCTTGGCTTTAAAAACACTTAATAGAGGATCCATATGAACAGAACTCTACCAAAGACATGTCGTTCTTAGTTTGCAGTTCACATGACTGAGAAACAGACTATGCTCAAGTAATCATTTTCCTTTTTAAGCCTATGCTTTTGCAACAGCCAATGCTTGAAATTACTAGTGGATAGATACTTCAAGAGCTGATGTGCAGTAGGCTTTCAATATACAGATCTGAAAGACAGAAATGAAAACTCTTATTCTATTTCAGTAAGAGACTGGATGACAATCAGAGCAAGTATTAGTGGAGGGCAAAGTCTCAAGAAAGCAATCAGCAGATGAGCAGATAAAATAGTGGTGTAACCGTGGCACATATCAGATGAGGCTGTGAAGTAATGATCAGGAAAGGCTAGGGAAAGATGGAATGGATATGGAGAATGACTCTGTCATTGGCTGCCCCAGACGGTTTGCAGTACTTGATATAAAACTGCTGAAGAGGAATTTAACTGTTTGGTAGGAACTTTTGCCACCCACATACAAAAAAAACTTCAGAACTGTATTGTGTTGTCATTGTACATTGCCTTATTTGCAAAAATCATCTTAATTAGTTGAACATAATACTACTTAAACTATTTCTTAGTCTCAGAAATATTTGAAGCATTTCATGACACAGAACATTAGTTCAAAGAAAGAATTCTACTCAGAAAATATAATCTTACAAATTTTAAATAAATGGAAAAATAACCCCAAATTGCCAATTTCAGAAAAGGTGTTTTAAAAGATCCCGAATACTGGCTTTTCATAAACTCGTGTCCTCTTTTCTTTGAAAAAGTGGAAACAAAATAAATAAAATACATTGATGCTTTCCAGAAGATTTCCAGCTGACTTCAGCCTGTACTTGTTTACAGTTTTGCCTATCCCAGCACTCCCTTCTTTACATTAACTTGTCAGAGCCATGGGTGAATGAAGTCAGACTGAATGAATGTGTGCTGCCAAAACTTATTCTGGAAACAAGTTTGCTTAGATTGACATTATATTCCCACTAAAGTGTTGTTTTCTTGATAGATCACACTCTCACCAGGGGTATGAAATGCCCAAGTTCCAGGTCTTGTTCCAATAAATGTTTCCTGATTGAGGATATCAGCAGAAAAGTTTAATGATAGCCTGCCAGTTAATACATTTTTCTGGTAGTCAGCACTGAGGCTTCAAATTCTGTCAGAGGAGGGCATTCAGCAGTAGACTTTAATACCACAGCTGAGACTCCTACTGAGTACTTAACAAGTGAACAAAAGGAGGGAAGAGTTTTTTACCTGAAAATGTTGTTCGTACCGTCCTATTTTCTTCTAGTGAAAGTCATACCTCAAGCGAAATCCTGTTCTAGGAAAGAAAGCCTAGAGAATATAACAAAAGAAACATATATTCAATACACAGCATGTAAAGTAAGATCTATTTGTTGTTTTTAAATTTGTATTACACATTAATATAGTTTGACTTTAATTATTGCACACTTGGAAATACTGTCAGGTATTTAATAACTGGTGGTTGCATTTTAGTTGGCAATGTTTTATACATTCATTAGAAAAAATGTGAAGTTTTCTACTGCTTTTTCTTCCGCTATAGCACAACAACATTTTGGAGGAATATTTGTAACTTGAAAGAGTAAAACAGAGAAGAAACTGCCTCGGGCTTGGCTTGTTGCCTCCACACTTGGCATGTCTCTTGCAGCTCTTCTGTTACAAAGGGGCCCGAGGAGTTTGGCTAGAGTAATACGAGAAACATGAAAAACAAAAATTAGTATTACTACCTACCAGATCTGATTTTCTTCATAAAATACTATAAAGCAGTAACAATTGATTTTGCTCTTGCTTGATGTTTATTAAAAATATAGGCAAGAACAAATCAATGTGTTGGGTCAGTTAGAAAAGCATCTTTGATTTTCAGTTTGCAGCTGAAAAGTGAGTGTTATAAATACACAAGGCAGAAAAAGTGTTCTGCAACAAATATACTGAAAATACATTCACCTTCACCACTTTTTTTTTTACAGACATTAAGGAGTATCTGGAACAGAAAAGAAAGGCTTTTTGAATCAGTAAAAATAGTCGTCGTAACTTCACATCTGTTACTTCCTCATCACTTTCTTGTATTAATTAGCTATAATTGGTTTTTCCAGCACAAAGTGCTTCTGTCATAGTGGCATAAGAAATTAGTTTTAGTTTTTCATTACACATCTTCCTGGACTAATTTAAGATCATGTGCCTCTGTTTTCCATTCCAAACAATCTACACTGAAATGTTTTATAGTTTTTAATGGTAACTTCCTTATGTCTTAATAGGTGCGATATTTCACGTTGCTCGTGAACAGGTGACATTAAAGATTGTTTAGTTTGTGCTGTGCTGAATGCTGTGCTGCTCTTCAGTGCAGATGGATTGAAAACAGGAGTTTTCAGTAATGTTCACATTCAGAAGGCAACAGGAATATCTCCGTGTTTTCACTACTTCTCCTGTTTTGAGTTTTCTACGAGGAAGCATCAGCAATATCCATAATGAAGAGACTATTTTTTTGCTATGTGCCAAGACACTGAAAGTAATGCTATCTTGGGGCATAGATGCTCCTTGATTTCTCATGGAGGTAAGTTTGTCGCCAGTCTCCAGATCAAACATTTCTCTTTGCTGTTGTATTTCCTTTGAGGGAGAACTGGAGAGGTCTTTTTAGTTCTGGTTTGTATCCCGTTAATATTGCCGGCCAAGGAAAACGGGATTTTGAAATGAAAGGACTAAGTATTTAGCCTTTATTGTTTTTTACAATACAAAATACTGGTTAGCAGGTCAAATATTGCTTTCAGCAGGCTGTGTGCACTTGCATCCTCAGAAGTTAGCTCTCAGCTTTGGTTGTCTGGGAAAGAAATACCTGTATATTGCAAATGACTGATATTCAGAACTTCAGATATGTGCCATTTGGTTATGTCCACAGGAACTTTAAGCTTCTGTTCTGTTGTTTCTAAAGTTCACTGCAGAGGGATGGTGCTTTCAAGGGAAAGTAAATGAGGCTGACAGCTCTTCTAGTGTTCAGAAAAAAAATGTGCAAGTTGTTCAAGGATGTGTAAAAATGCAAATTGAGTCAATATTATAGAATTAATTAATGCAAAGCAAGTAGTAATGCCATGATAAACAATAGAGCGAACGTGGGGGAATGGCTATTTTATTGATAGTGAGTCATATCATTATTTTTTGCTTTTTGAATGTCAGTTTATATTCTACTAAACATGTGAATCTTGTATATAATTTTAAAACAAAAACAATTCCTGTAGAGCAAGTCAAAAATCAAAATCAAGCAGTGTCATTTAGATTGAATGGCTTGAAGTAAGATAGAGATGAATTATTCTGATCAGTAGAGGAACAGGAATTGATATTAAGGGTCCCAGGCTGCCTGATGTGTCATTCTGCCTATCATGTAGAAAGAAGAGAGCCATGAATTGAGAATAAGGATAGAAGCTCAAATCACAAAATTTATAGCTGATCAGATCTCAGGTATTTCTAAGAGCTTTTACCTTTTGCTGTACAACTTTCTGCAGGTACCTAAATGACTTTGAGTTCCTTGGCACTAAATTTCTTTGCCAGTTTTATTGCCAAGTGACTTCTATTGTATCCTTTGTGGTGCTGTGCTCACTTTCAGCATCTCAGCAGACCCTTCCACTTCTATCTGTCGACATTAAGACTAATCCATACATGTCACTTTTACCACCAAAAAGGTGGAGGTTAAGAAAAAGCTTTCTGATCTGAGGATTAAGGAACTTATTTCCAAAAAATGCTGCTACATTTAACTTTGTATTTAAAACAAAGTGGGTCTCTCCACCCACCTTGGTGACCCAGCACTTTGGTTACATAATGCTAATGCCCTTATCTGCTGTCACCCAGGGTGTCCCCATGCCTTAGCACCAGAGGAGGGAGAAAAAGGTTTGCAGCACTAAGCTACTCTTCACAGTCATTTAGTTTAGACTTGTGTGAATAACAGGTGCATTGTCAGCATATTTTGTTGCTTAGCAGTACTCTCTTTTCGAAATCACTTCTGTGTTAGAACAGCATGGGCTGTTGACGTTTGAGTGCCATCAATATTTAATTATTTTTCTGAATAATTTTTCTGAAAAATATGACCACGTTTTTCCTACTATTTCTTATATTTCACGTCCTCTTTCAAAGAAACTCTCCTCTTTTATCAAATCATCATAGTGTCCTGAAATTTGTTACTCAGCTACTGGCTTCATCTTCTCTGATATTTTCTCACTGGGGGGATTTTCTGATAGTTTATGTCATAAAACTCCTGTTAAATATTCCAGTTATTATACATATTATTGTGGTACATCTTAGAATGTCATAGTTGAAGACAAAGTATAGTTAAGTAACAAGAACGATTGCAAGTTTTGAAGGACATTGTGTGCTGTCAATATATGAAAATTCTGTAGTCACAGTTGACAGTTGATGAAGCATCCCACCTAAAGTGGGTTTATTTAATAAACAATTTGCCTGGATAAAAAGGACCACAAAGCTTCACTCATTTTCATGAATGAAACCTGTTTGGTGCATGTGGTTTGAAATATCTTTGGTTTTCCTGGATCTCAACTCTTATATAAACTTAAATGTCCTTCAAACAGATTAAATGTTGTCCTTTAGCAGATTTCACAATGGTTCTTGAAAATTGAGGGAAGGTGAGAAAGGGAATTGAAAGGATTATTGTTCATGACTTCAAAATGAGAAAAATTATACCATGATGACCCAGTCCAATATCAGGAACTGGATCCAAGGCAAATCCAGTACTGGAATCTGTAATTTGAGCTCACACAGCTCAGTTTTAGATATGTCACAAATATTGCTTATGTCAGTTAACTCAAAGCTCAGATAAGCCATCTTTATGTACCACAGAAAATTTTAAAAGTGTAATGAGAACAAAAAAGTTTATATCACTATTAAATTATTAATGCTGAAAACTGATGTACTCAGGAAATCATAAAAATATAAGTTACCTTGGAAAATCATCTCAGCCACATTCCACATCCTGTCTCTCTTACTGGTTACATTAATGACACACAATTCAGTGCATTAAGCTTTACATTTAACAAATAACAATGGAAATTTTATCTTCTATGCAGAATGGCCAAAGCAGTGGTGTAGGAGAAACATTAGATGAGACAACTTCCTGAATTTCCTGAGTGCTTCCTGTCTCAATTGTATATAATAATGTCTTGTCCTTTGCAACCCCAATTAAATTCCTCTCTTTCCTGTGCTGGTGAGATGATAAAAGAAATTAAGCACTGAAAAAATCTCAGGCTATATCAATCAGCTTATTTTCCTTGAGGTGATGTATTGTGTGTGTGACGAAAAAAGCTGATGAAAAAATCTTTGCCTCCTCCTGATACTTCCAAAGTCATATGCAGATAACTGATGTCCACAAGACCACAGCAATCTTCTAAAACAAATTAATAACCAGAGAGAGATCCTCATACAGGATCAGTATGGGTGAAATGGACTGTTTGGTACTTCTCGGCCTCAAATTTTGGCTAGTCCTATAGCATCACTAGTTTCAAACCTGTTGTGTATTTTCATCATTAACTGAATTCACTTGAGTATAGTTTTATGGTACAACTCAAACTATGTTCAAAGATTAGCCAGTGTGCCAATAGTGCTCATGGCAGCAATCTGTATTTATAACCTTTGTCACATATAGATAGTCACACATACTCCTCAAGTTTAGATTAGGTATGACAAACAAGTCACAAGTGTACTCAACTATACTCAAACATGCTATTCATGCACTGGCTAAACCTTCAGCATGTTACCATTTTTTCATCCTTGTACTGAGACATACTGCTGCACCCATGCTCTTCTTTATTCCCTATGTCAACCACGAATATATGCCTATAAATGACATAGCAAGACATCATTGCAGCAAAGCATGTACATAAAAAGACTAAAATTCTGAACTGTGAAACATAGCTGGAGAAACTGTATATTTGGGATGAGCATCTCCATAACTTAAAGAGCAGGGGTCTGACATTTAAGTTAATGAATGTAAAAGTTGTGGGTCTCAACACACTGAGTCAAATCCAAAGTAACTTTGTTTAATTTTCTATTCATAATAAACATCCCAATGAAAGACAGAAGAACCTAGTGGCAATCACAATGGTTTATATAATGGTACAAGGAAAAACAGAATATGTTCTCTTCCGTTTTGTTGTGAATTGATAGTGTGTATACCATTTGCACTTCATGGAGAAGGGAGGTAAGACTCAGAAAGATTTTACAAAGGCTTATAAATTTCTACTATGACTAGGACTCTATCTGAAAGCTACTCAAAGGCTGACAGATACAAGATAATCTGTACTATGTTTTTACTTTCCTCATTGTATTTCACAGTGTTTTTTTTGAGTAATTAGTTTTTACCTTACATTTGCAATCTAGATAGTTTTGCTACCAATGTAAATGTAATTTTTTACCTCAAAGTAATTGTACAGCACAGTTTCCCAGTGTATTGCATTGTATTAAATTATGTAAGAATGTCTTTCTAGGATATAAGTCTTCCTAGGATATATGTGGGAATATTTCTATATTTGCTTTGATGAAATTTTCCGATTAATCATCATGTATTTTGTCTTTTGATAATAAGAATCACTTACGAGAAAAAAAAGAGTACTAACTTAACCGGAAACCAAGGCAGAAGAAAGCCAGCCTTTTACATTTTTACATGCTCCACATGCATTTCTTGTTTTCTTCATGTACTTCATCCACCATACCCTGTACACTCATGCACTCTTTCCAGATCATCTGCTGCTCATGCTGCCTGTACCTCACCAAAAGCAACTACTCTCATTTCCTTCCAGCATTGCTACCAATGCAAACTCTCATGTTCTCTACTGCAGCTCAGTGATTTGCAAAATGATATTTTAAATCAGGTTATTCTGAAATGGCTAAATGCTGTAAGTTGTTATAGGAGAATTGAATTTCTTGAGTGCTTGCTGGGCAATGATGCTATGGGTTATTCATATCACTTTTTCAGCAGTTCAGGAGCATAAAAATATGATGCTTGATTGGAGAAATGTATTTTTTTCTACTTTTCCCCTTTTTAATGATCTTTTGAGGCAGAAGATGTATTTCTTAGCGCTTGTCTGGAATTTTACTTGCTGTGATCCTTCCAGAAACCTGTTACTATGATGCCACTTCTAGCAGTATTTCAGTTTAAATATTAAAGTGCAAATGCATAGCATAACAACTCCTAAGGGTAAAAGAATCATGCCAATAGGCTAAAACAAAGGGCCATCTAAACCAGTATCCTGTTTCAGACCAATAACAGTTAGTGAAAAATAAGACAAACACTTTGTAATATTTTGTCCAACTTTCAAGTGAAGAATAGGTACTGTCTTGGACATTTTTGTACTTATGAAGGCAACTAGCACAGTATGTAGCTCATTTTTACAGGTATTTTTACAAAGATTTGTTTCAAAAAATTTCTACATAAAGAAATGTGTGAAAAACTCTTACCGTGTATTCAAATATAAGTTTTTAAATACTACACAGATCTTAAAATTAACTAAGATATCTAAATAAGTCTTTGCTATTCTTGTTTTGATGGATTTTTAAGGATAGTGCTGAAACACTACGAAATTACTGATTAAATTCTAGATGTATTACTACATATGATGTTTTATTATTCTAAAATATTAATGTTAATGTCTATTTTGTATTTTGGCATAAATTGTCTTTTTTTTTTTTTTAAGTGGAGTAAGAGGATAGCATTAGCTATATGGCCACTGATTCACAACTAGTTTTGTTTTCTTTAAAATTACATTAAAATTTTGGATTGTGACCATAAAAATTATAAAAATGAATAATACTTCAGCTCTCTACATGACTCCAGACCTTTGCATACCTTTGGTAAGAAGCTTCTTTCTACCCTTCTGTGAGAAGAAATACTGAAAATTAAATTCCTCAAATTATCTATACTAACTTATCCACCAATACTTATAGTTTAGATGTCATGAGAATACTACATGGAACAGAAATAAGAATCAACAGAACTCAGATATTGTTCACTCTTAAAAGTGAAACTATATAAAGTAAACAATAGGTATTTATTGTCAAACTGCTATGTCTACAAATAATGTATTCATGATTGTGGGAAAAGAGGGAATATTTTCCTAGGCACTGTTTGTCACAGACTCATCATATAAGTGAGAAAACAGATATTCACTAAGTCTTATTCGTACATCTTCAATTTGCAAAATGACTGTAGTGTGGAGTGGATCTTTCTGTTTTGTTAAACATATATCAATAATTTCTGTATTAAGAATAAAATATTTTTCTTATTTTTTATTGATTTAGAAATGTTCATAAACTAATGGCCAAATTAAAGTCAGAAAAAGCTACTTGTATTACCAAGATATTTAAATGGTTTCAGGGAAGCCAGTAATGGGTATGCACGTTTGTCAACATTGCAAATAAGAGAAGCGCACTAAAATAATTTCCATTCTGTGTCATAAATGTGCAGTTCAGGTAGTTAGATATGCTGTAATTGAGTGCCAAAGAACATGAACAGAATAAAGGCAGACCAAAACTGTCTATTTTAAATAAAATATTCCTTCATGCATACCCCCAGTTCCCGAGAATTCAGAGAAAACCAAAATCACTCTGTCTCCTGATATATTCATTTTTATATGCTTATTCTTTTCATACTGTAGACACTGAAAAGATAGTCAAGGGACCTTGTGATTGCCTCTTGAATTTGTATTGCTCTTGCAGATATTACCTTTGACTATTGCCAAAACAGATTTTCCATAACAAACAGGAACAACCAAAACAAAAACAACAACAACAAAAAACAAGAACAAAATAATAAAAAAAAAAGGTCTTGGGAAGATGTGACAGGAAAATATAAATATCAATCTAATGCTTTTATTCTTGTCATTCTTTGTAGAAGAGTTCAACATCACACATATCCATCAATAAAAGCATTGATGGATATGTCACCATAGACTTAAGCTGTGGCAGTTTGCCTATAAAAATAATATGGGAGCCAACAAAGACCTTAGTACATCATGCCTTAGTAACTGCTTTTACAGAAAAGAAAATGTTGATCCATTTGGGATTTTTTTTTACTTGTGAAATTCTTCCTTTTCAGTCAGATTTTCAGTAATTCGTTAACTTTTATTTCCATACAATTTCTAACACCCAACAAAGTGAAAAAGATATGTCAATATAGTTATTTATGATCACATTTTTAAAAATAGCCATTATGTTATTGACTATTATATTCAATGTCTGCAGGTGTATGGACACATATAAAGCAAAAATACTATGTTAAAAATAACATTCTTAAGTATTCAGAACAACAACCAAAAATGCCCTATTTCTGGTATTCAGTGAAAATGTTGCACTAGGAC
>VXAV01008667.1:28791-43557 GCA_013399715.1 Alectura lathami
TTTTTTTTTTTTTTTTTTCTAATTATGCTCCAGAATCAAAGAGTTCACACTGTAATTATGCAAACACCCAATTGGCTTGATGATACAGCAAATAGTAGCTCTTTCTGAGCTTAAACGATCATATTCTTGTTCCTCTAATTCTCCATCTAGAGAACATCAGAGCTGCATGTTCACCTGCAGGGATTTCTGGGAACACTGACAGGCAGTGAGGCATGATGGACCTAACGGTTCTGTTGCGAATCAAGAAACAAGAAGTAGAAGCCTGTCCAAACTAGTACCTGAAGGTAAAAGTGACGTTATTGGGTACCTAACCAGAAGCCGTGCAGTTAAAACAGCAAAAATCCCAGAATCTTCTGTTGTATCAATGTGCAACTCAAATCTACCCAAGTGCCAGGTCCTCACTGGTAAAAACTGAAGTTTTGTCTCCCCAGTTGCTATACTAGTTTAAAGGATTATGGTAAAATTTAAAACAGGTAGCAGAATAATCACTTTTTGTTATCATACATAGTTTTGTAAGACTTATCAATCTCTAGAATCCATTGTAACAGGCATTCTCCAATCTCAAATTGGAAAGATAAATGCAACATATAGGGGTTTTCCCACCTAACAAAAACATCTTTATTTCTACCACAAACACACCTTCAACATGCTTTGATTCCACTCTACAAATACTTTCAGACATGGTCTTGAAGTCTACATACATAATGTCATTATCTGAACATCTGGGTTTTTTGAAGCTTTGGTAAAACATCTTTCATCTGGATCAGAAAGAGTTTTTTTCAGAACAGTTTTAAAAATATCTCTTTCTGTGTTGTGGAGAAGAAAGTAGTGGAAATCATGCCTTATTTTCTCTATAGGTCTACACAAGCCTTCAAACTAAAGAATCATTTAACTGTTTTAAAAAGTGAAGTACCCTAAAGAAATTAAATGACTAGTCAGATTTAAACACTTGGTATAAATCCAACAAGTTAGAACTCATGTTTCATAACTTTCAGTGTAGTGTTGTTTCTATTTGCTCTACCTTTCTGCCGGCTTTTTAAATAGTTATGCCATAGGTATTGGAATTAATGGACTTGGGGTCACCATAAAATATATGGTCTAGGGGTTGATTGATTTCTCTCAGGAATTTGATATATCTTTTAGCCTAACAATCATAGAGTCATAGAATCATCCGAGTTGGAAGGGACCTTTAAAGGTCATCTAGTCCCACTCCCCTGCAGTGAACAGGGACACCTACAACTAGATCAGGATGCTCAGAGCCCTGTCCAGCCTGATCTTGAAGGTCTCCAGGGATGAAGAATTCACCACTCCTCCGGGCAACTTGTTCCAGCACTTCACCACCTTTATCGTAAATTTTTTTTTCTTATATCCAGTCTGAATCTCCCCTCTCTCAATTTGAAACCATTTCTGTAGTCTTATAACAACAGGCCCTGCTAAAGAGTCTGTCCCCTTCTTTCTTGTAGCCCCCCTTTTGATATTGAGAGGCCACTATCAGGACTCCCAGGAGCCTTCTCCAGGCTCAACAGCCCCTGCCTGTAAGACCTTCTTGTTCTTCTTTGCACCCCTCACCAAGTCCAGTTCCAGCTGGGCCTTGGCCTTCCTGACCCCTTCTCTACACAGCCTAGCAGCATCCCTATACTCCTCCCAGGATACCTGTCCCTGCTTCCACTGCCTGTGCATTTTCTTCTTGCTCTCCAGTTTGACCAGCAGGTCATGGTGCAGCCATACCGGTCTCCTGCCTTCCTTTCCTGACTTCCTACACCTGGGGATTGAGATCTTTTGTGCACTAAGGACAGCTTCTGTAAGGATCTGCCAGCTCTGCTCTGCTCCTTTGTCCCTGAGGACTGTTTCCCACGGGGTTTTGTTGACTAACTCCCTGAAGAGCTGGAAATTGGCTTTCCTAAAATCTAACATCCTAATTTTACTCCTTGTCTTCCCCATATCCCTCAGAAGTGTAAACTCCACCATGGCATGATCACTAGAGCCCAGGCAGCCTCCAATCCTTATGCCACCAAGTATTTTGCTTGCACTGGTGAGCAACAAATTTAGTGTTTCATCCCCCCTGGCAGGGCTATATATCACTTGGCTCAATAAGTTATCCTTGATGCATTCCAGGAGCCTCCTGGATTGCCTACGGCTTGCCGTGCTCCTTTTCCAGCAGGTGTTAGGGTAGTTTAAGTTGCCCGACAGGACAAGAGCTTGCGATCACGATGCCTCCTATAGCTGGAGGAAGAAGGCTTCATTCACAGGCCTAGCTTGATGAGGTGGCCTGTAGTAGACATCAGCCACCAGGCTCTCTTTGTTGCCTCAGTCTCTGACTCTCACCCATAAGCTTTCAACTTGCTCGTGGCCAAGGGATTTACTTGTTTCTTCAGGGACAGCTCTTCACACTCTATTCCTTTCTTGATGTAGAGGGCAATGCCTCCTCCCCTCACTCCACACTTGTCCCAGAATAATACTTTACTTACATATTTTTATTGTTAAGAGTATTTTGAAGATCTTTTCCTTATCCTCCTTGTTCTTCATGCTCCCACTAGGAATAGCCATTATATTTAATTATTATTTGTTATTATTTCAGTTACATGGGCTAATTGTGGATGACTTGGTGCTGTGTATGGATGTTGAAACAGGGGACTGTCAGCATGCAGTTGCAGGAGGGACCCTTTCTTTCTTTGCAACTTTTGCTTTTGCATAACCTTCAGCAAAGTGTTGCTGGATTCACTGCTGTTATCACCTTGTTACAAATCTGGTGTACATGCTTCATTGAACAACAGATAACAGTGTCCATACAGTCTGAGTTTATCAGAAGCAAACTGCTCATGTGCAATCTGATTGTACAGTGATTAATGCAACTGTTATGACATATAGCCCAAAGAATCAGTGAGAGAGTAATAATGACCAAATATTCTTGGCAATTATACATACGTAAGTAAATAAACCACTCACTGATAGTGTTAAGGAAGTATGTACCTATTATTTCCTGCAATGGTGAAACAAGTCAAATATATTTCATATTTCATATATTTCACGTATTTCGTAAAGTGAAGCTCTAGGGTAGCCTTGGCTGCAGTGATCATGAAATGGTAGAGTTCAGGATCCTTAGGGAGTCAAAGAGGGTGCGCAGCAAGCTTGTTGCTCTGAACTTCAATAGAGCGGACTTTGGCCCCTTCAGGGATCTGCTTAGCAGAATGTCATGGGACAAAGCCCTGGAGGGAAGAAGGGCCCAGGAGAGCTGGTCAATATTCAAGGACCATCTCCTTCAATCCCAGGAGCAGTGCATCCCAAGAAAGAGGAAGATGGGCAAGAATGCCAGGAAGCCTCCATGGATGAACAAAGAGCTCCTGGACTTACTTGGGCATAAAAAAAAAAAGCCTATGGGGAGTGGAAAGAAGAACAGGCTAGCTGGGAGGAATACAAAGCAGTTGTCTGGGCAGCCAGGGATCAGGTTAGGAAAGCCAAAGCCCACATAGAATTAAGTCTAGCCAGGGACATAAATGGGAATAAGAAGAAGTTCTACAGGTACATCAGTGATAAAAGGAAGGCTAGGGAGGATATAAGTCCTCTCCAGAAGAAGACTGGAGAGCTGGTAATGAGTAATATGGAGAAAGCTGATGTGTTCAATGACTTCTTTGCCTCATTCTTCACAGGCAAGGGCTGTAGCTACACTACCCATGTTGCAGAAGGCAAAGGCAAGAGCTGGGAGAAAGAAGATCTGCCCACTGTAAGTGAAGATCAGGTTCAAGACCATCTAAAGAACCTGAAGGTGCACACGTCCATGGGACCTGATGGGATTCTTCTGCGGGTCCTGAGAGAACTGACGGATGAAGTTGCCAAGCCACTGTCCATCGTATTTGAAAGGTCATGGCAGTCTGGTGAAGTTCCTGCTGACTGGAAAAGGGGAAACATCACCCCCATTTTCAAAAAGGGAAAAAAAAGAAAGATCCAGCAAACTACAGGCCAGTCAGTCTCATCTCTGTGCCTGGCAAGATCATGGAGCAGATCCTCCTGAAGGATCTACTAAGGCATACGGAAAATGAAGTTGAGGTGATTGATGGCAACCAGCATGGTTTCACCAAGGGCTAATAGTGCCTTACAAACCTGGTGGCCTTTTATGATGGAGTAACAGCATGAGTAGATAAGAGCCACTGACTTCATCTACCTGGACTTGGGCAAAGCGTTTGACACTGCCCTGCATGACATCCTGGTTGCTAAATTGGAAAAGCATGGCTCTGATGGACGGACAACTCGCTGGATAAGCAACTGGCTGGATGGTCACACTCAGAGAGTTGCGGTCAACGGCTCAATGTTGAAATGGAGACCAGTGATGAGTGGCGTTCCTCAGGGATCAGTCCTGGGATCAGTGCTGTTTTACACTTTGTTGGCGACATGGACAGCGGGATCGAGTGCACCCTCAGCAAGTCTGCAGATGACACCAAGCTGTGTGGTGTCATTGACATGCTAGAGGGAAGGGATGCCATCCAGAGGGACCTGGACAGGCTGGAGAGGTGGGTCCATGCCAACATCATGAAGTTCAACAAGGCCAAGTGTAAGGTCCTGCACCTGGGTTGGGGCAATCCCAAGCGCAGATACAGGTTGGGCAGAAAATGTCTGGAGAGTAGCTCTGAAGAGAAGGATTTAGGGGTGTCAGTTGATGAAAAACTTAAAAGGAGACAACAATATGCGCCATCCAGAGGGACCTGGACAGGCTGGAGAGGTGGGCCCATGCCAACATCATGAAGTTCAACAAGGCCAAGTGTAAGGTCCTGCACCTGGGTTGGGGCAATCCCAAGCGCAGATACAGGTTGGGCAGAAAATGTCTGGAGAGTAGCTCTGAAGAGAAGGATTTAGGGGTGTCAGTTGATGAAAAACTTAAAAGGAGACAACAATATGCGCTTGCAGCCCAGGCCAATGGCATCCTGGGCTGCATCAGGAGAAGCGTGTCCAGCTGGGAGAGGGAGGTTATCCTGTCCCTCTACTCTGCTCTCGTGAGACCCACCTGGAGTACTGCTTCTGGGGGCCCCAACACAAGAAAGATGTGGAGCTGCTGGAGTGGGTCCAGAGGAGCTCCACAAAGATGATCAGAGGGCTGGAGCACCTCAAAGAATCATAGAATCATAGAATGGCTTGGGTTGGAAGGGAACTCAAAGATCAGCTAGTTCCAACCCCCTTGCTGTAGACAGGGCTGCCAGCCACTAGCTCACTAGATCAAACTGCCCAGGAACCCATCCAGCCTGGCCTTGAACACAGCCAGGGATGGGGCAGCCACAACTTCTCTGGGCAGCCTGTGCCAGCACCTCAACACTCTCTCAGGGAAGAATTTCTTCCTGATGTCCAACCTAAACCTCCCCTCTTTCAGTTTTAGCCCATTCCCCCTTGTCCTATCATTATCCACCCGTGTAAAAAGTCAGTCCCCCTCCTGCCTGTAAGCTCCTTTCAAGTATTGGAAGGCCGCAATGAGGTCTCCCCGGAGCCTTCTCTTTTCCAAGCTGAACAATCCCAACTCCCTCAACCTTTCCTCACAGGAGAGGTGCTCCAGCCCTCTGATCATTTTGGTGGCCCTCCTCTGGACCCACTCCAACAACTCCACATCCCCTCTGTACTGGGGGCCCCAGGCCTGGACACAGTACTCCAGGTGAGGCCTTCCAAGGGCAGAGTAGAGGGGGACGATCACCTCCCTCTCCCTGCTGGCCACTCCTCTCTTGATGCAGCCCAGGATGCCATTGGCCTTCCTGGCTGCGAGAGCGCACTGCTGGCTCATGGCCAGCTTTTCGTCAATCACAATGCCCAAGTCCTTCTCCGCAGGGCTGCTCTCAAGGAGTTCTTCTCCCAGTCTGTACACATAGCTGGGATTGCCCCGACCTAAGTGCAACACCTTGCCCTTGGCCTTGTTGAACCTCATCAGGTTCTCATGGGCCCACTTTTCCAGCCTGTCCAGGTCCCTCGGGGTTGTTCAGCCTGGAGAAGAGAAGGCTCCAGGGGTGACCTGACAGCAGCCTTCCAGTACCTGAAGGGGGCCTACAGGAGAGCTGGGGAGGGACTCTCTAGAAGGGCATGTAGCAATAGGACAAGGGGTAATGGCCATAAGCTGGAAGAGGGGAGATTTAGGCTAGATATGAGGAAGAAATTCTTTCCTGTGAGGGTGGTGAGACACCCGAACAGGTTGCCCAGAGAGGCTGTGAATGCCCCCTCCATGGAATTGTTTAAGGCCAGGCAGGATGGGGCTCTGAGCAACCTGGTCTAGTGGGAGGTATCCCTGCCCATGGCAGGGGGGTTGGAACTAGGTGATCTTTAAGGTTTCTTTCCAGCCCAGACCATTCTGTGATTCTGTGATATATACTATAGTATGAAGTGAAATAAAATATTAGGTCTATCTCTATCTTGCCTTATAATTATTTCAAAGCAAAGAAAATTCCCACTAGCTTGATGAGAAAGTGTGGTTTTTTCCACTTCTTGAAAGAAAACATCAATGAATTTCCTAAATAAGATTTTTTAATGTGTGACACTAGCAAGAAGTTACATGAAAATTTGTATTTTGAATGTTTTTTTCCTTCATCTTAGGTATTTTTTATAACCCTTTGGTATTGTATTTGGTTGCAAATATCATATTATATATTGTTTATGTTTTACTCTCACAAAATACTAGAGAGAAATATTTTGATTATTTCATTATAGAAATTCTCTCTAGCTGTGCATTTATAAATTAATAAACACATTGTTACTCTAATTATAAAAATAAAATATCAGGAAACAATCACAAAGACAATATATTCAGACTGGCTTCTTCTGTAACTTTCTTTTTTTTTTTTTTACAATCTTGGCTTAATAGCATGGGTTTTCAAGTAACTCAATAGAGCTGCAAATCCACTGAGAGTCTGAGTAAATACTCAGACGACTTCAAACAGACTGCCAGCAATGTACTAGCAAGTTATAATGCATACACAGACAGGTTTGCATAAGCCACGCTCACTGAACTATCAGGTTATTGATTGGTTTCTATAGTGTGACAGACTTCCTTGGTGTTGTCTTTGCCTACAGTGTTTTCCCTGAGAAATATAACTAGAGATCTGCTGGCAGGTGGCCACTGAAGGCCATTGATCAGACTTTATTCCTGTGCATCAAAAAATCTGTGCTTTAAGGGCCTGAGATTTTTCTCTTGTAATGGAAGAAAAAACGCATGGACCATGAATATACACTGATAGATGAGTCCAAAGACACAGCATTAGGCTGTGTGATAAGAAGCAATTAAATTTCATTATCAATCTAATTGCTGTTAAGTGTTTTGTATGCCTCATGGTAAAAGAGATCTTTAATGAGTGGCCTGAAGAAGGACACTGTGGCAACTTTATAAATGCTTTTGAGAAGCTCTTGCCAAGCTTAAAGGTCAGCAGGAGGTGCGCCTCATAAAATCTGAGAACTGAACAGATCATGGTCATCTTCATGAATACAACATACTGAATAGAGTGATTTTTCACATCTGGCTGCATAAGACTTCACTCTGTATCTAAAGCAAGTGTGGATTGACAGAGACCCTAATGGCAGATCAGACTGTGACACCTGACCTGCTTCTAATGCTCCCAAAGAGATCCTGAAATTATACATGTATGTTTAGTTAATTTCTGCTTTACTTATCAATTTTTAAAGATATTAAAGCACACCTCAGCAATTCAAAAACAACGTTAAAATGCAATAAAGCTATGACTAGGCAGGATGAGCAGCCAGCTATCAATACACTATAGTTCATTGAGCTCAAATAAAAATTGACAAGTTTTAGATAGGAGTTGAGTTTAAGAAGAAATATTTTCCATGACTGCATGGACATGACCCTTTGGTCATGGTAGGGATTATGCATATCAACGTTGTATCTGAGCATTTCTTGGCATCCATCTATTTGAAATGTGATTTCTCCCTGCCATGGAGGCAAGAGCCTTCCTGTACTGCAGCCAGAAGCTTTTGAGCAGAACAGCTCTAGCTGAGATCAGAAGAAATATAATACTTTATTCATTTTTAGTACACATAATTACCTTACTTTTGTGATCTCTATGAATACAATTCCTTATGTGTAGACCCAAACTCAGTATAAGAAAAATGTACTTTAAAGTACCTTAAATGTATACTGACTTTCTTCACAGTTTATTAGTATGAGAAGTGAATTATTTCTTCAAGGAATTGCTTTTACTGCATTCTAAAAGATTATACATTAATACAACACATACCTTATCTTTCTCATCTTACTTGATCAGAGCGTAGTTGAAAAGAACCTCTACAACCTATAATTATTGATAGTTGGTTTTGTCATTTCTCTTTTTTTCACAATCAAGAACTATTCATGGTTGGTTCTGTTGGTTTTCATTTTTGCATTTCTGGCCTCTAAGGACTCGACCCCAACTGAACTTAGCCCAGACTTTCACTCCCTTTCTAAGAGCTAAGCTGTAGAGATAACAATAGAAATGTAAACTTGAGAACATTTTTCTCCAATAAACCACAGTTCTTGAATCCGATTCTTCTAAATCACCAATCTCAGAGGTTCAGGCCAAGGGCACAACCAAGAACTACCTTTGCACTGCTGTGAGAGTGGGTCCATAGACAAAATTCACAGTCAAATTATCTACCTGTCATAGTATTGCTTACAGCAGTGCCTTTGGCAACAGCTCAGGAACACACAGGTGTGATCTATATATGAACAGATATAATAGCATGAATTTAACTGTTTTGGGGGTGCTGAAAAATTCATACAGCCCACAGCTTTCTGCTCTGCCCTTACTACAATAATGTGCAGGTTGAGGTACATAACACAGGTGCTGTTATTGACACTGGCTGCTGCAGAGGTGTTAGAAATTTGTGAGGAGGCAGTACACAAGATTAATTCAATTTGCCAGCAAAGGACAGTATAGATGCCACATGCAGTATGTTAGGGACTGGCTGGACAGTGGAAAGCTTCCTGCGTGCTGTTTCTGTCTGGCACTTCAGAGATGCAGATAATGAACAGTCAGAAAAACCTCTGCAATTTCAGGTGTTTTTAAAGACTTCCTCCATGATATACTGAGAAAGTTATGAAGAATTTGACTTATGCTCACCTTCACTTCCACATACACTCTATTTCATCAAAATCTGTTAGGTAACCACATATTTTTCTACTCTGTGCCATAAACATTGATATAAAGTTTTATTCAGCAGTGGTACATTAGAAAATTCAGCAGGAGAGATGGCATTATAAAATATAAAATATATATAACACGTGTATACATAGTGTTGCATTTGGTGGCAAGGTTTTGGTAGTAGGGAACTGTAGGAGTGAGCAGAGCCCAGCAGCTGCCCCATGTCAGATCAGAGCCAGCTGCAGCTGCTTCAAAGGCAGCTGCTGTTGGCCAGAGCTGAGCCATGAGCAATGCTGGGTGTGCCTCTGGAGAGCAGAACTGAAAAAGAGAAAAAGTGCTGGGAGAGAGGAGTGAGAAAAGGGAGAGAAAAAGCCCTTGCAGACACCAAGGTTGGTGCAGAAGGAGGGCAGGAGGTGCTCCAGGCACAGAGCAGGAACTCCCTGCAGCCCAGGAGAGGCCCACGGTGGAGCAGGCTGTCACCCTGCAGCCCATGGGCACCACGCAGAGCAGATCTCCACGTGCAGCCTGTGGAGGATCCCATGGTGCGGCAGGTGGATGTGGCCTGAAGGAAAGCTGGCCCTCTGGAGAGCAGGTCTGGCAGAAGCCTGTGGGTGGGGACTGCATCCCATGTTATGGAGCCATGCTGGGTCATGAAGAACTGTGTGTCCTGTGGGAGGGACCCCTTACTAGATCAGGTGAAGAGCATGAGAAGGAATAAGTGGCAGAGATGAAGTGTCACAGGCTGACCACAACCCCCATTCCCATCCCACTGCACCTGTTTGAGGGAAAGGATGTAGAAGAGTCAGGAATTAAGTTGAGCCTGAGAAGACAGGGAGGTGGAAGAAGGTGCTTTTAATTTCATTCCTACTTCTCATTATCTCATTCTGTTATTAATTGGTAATAAATTAAAATAATCTTCCACAAGTCCAGTCAGTTTTGCCCTTCACAATAATTGTTAAGCCGTCTTCCTGTCTTGATCATTTTCATTGTTTTTTTTTTTTCCCCGTATCTTGCTGAAGATGGGGAGTGAGAGAACAGCGTGTAGGGCATATCCATAAAAACATGCACCACCTCCGTTCCAGACAGCATCCTGTGTCACTGTATATGTTGCTGAGGCATAAGGGTGTCAGCTTTGGCTTATCATCCTGTATCAGTTTAGGGTTAGGAGCTGACTTGTATGTAGTCAGCTAAGAGAGCCTGTGGGACAGATCAGTCTGGTCACAGAAGAGTATATCAAATTACTTAGAACTTGCTCTGGGATATTTTTGTGAAGTTGTCACAACAGCAACAATGTACATTTCAATGTATCAATACAGCTTGAATTATGTAAGTATGTCTCAAGGACTGAATCATCTTTTGTGAATTTTTCTGATGGACAAATATTCTGGATTATTATTTTCAATCCAGAAGCTTCTTTGAACAGTAAACCCTTGAGTGTGTGAAATGGAGATATTACAAACTGAAAAAGTTACCTTCTATTTATCGTAATAATACTAAATATTTTTAAATAATATATATATTTTTTTCTTTTTACCATATAGTACCATTCACCTCCACTTCTTAATATGTCAGTTTTTCTATAAAGAGATTATACAGTATTCCTAATTAATGTATTTAATTGCAAAACATAGACTGCTTTGTTAATCATACATGGAATTATTTAGGCAATAAGACAGAAAATTATATTATCCCCCCAGAAGGATGTTTTCAAGTATACTTCAAGATGCTAAATTAAAAGTTGTCTGTGTTTTGGCAAAAGGATTTGATCAGATTACCTCCAAACCAAATCTTTCTATGATTTTGTAATTGCTACATCAAAATGACAACTAGAGGATAATTTGTTATCTTTTGCTTGAAGCTTTTCCTGAAGCTTGTTGGTTCCTCTTCTGCTTTAAATAACAGGAATCACAGTGGTTTAGGTAAACCATAAACATACATTTTATTAGCTATGGTAATATAAACTGTTTCAGTGAGACTGCTGTGTGTCTGGAACTGAAATTTGGAGTGTATGACTACTGTCACATTCCCTCCTAACACAGGATGGAAAAGACTTGTGCTGCAGCTTCTCCTTACATCTGTACCTGCCTTCCTGATCCACCCAAGTATAATCCTAGATTGGAACTGTTAAGGTTGCTTGTGAAGAATGCAATCCTATCCTGGCAATGTGTTCCAAATAAATGTTCAGTCCTTCACTGGCAGTTGTTTTATGAGAACATCTTAACGAAACAGGAACAGAAGTAGAAAAATATCAATGTCCTTTAATGGCTGATATCTTTTAATAAATCCCCACAAGGAAGAAGACATGGAACAACACCTTTCTTACAGCTAAAGGTATCTGTTTTAGACAAACTCTGGTTATCTTGACAACTGGTAAAAAAATGATTCCTCTTTAGACAGTCAGCTTAATGAGCAGATCAGAAATCCATCAGTAACAAAGGGGGAACTCATTTTTCTTGAGTAGGAGTAAAGTGCAGCGTTTTTTTGATTTGTCTAGTTTCTGGAAACTAGGCAATTATTTTTTCAAAAAATCCAGGTATTATGTTTACAAAGACAGCTTTGCTACCAGTATGTAGCAAGAGAGAGGGAGGAAGTGAGATTTCTTATCAAAGTATAATTAAATGTTAATTTACACAGTATCATTGTGTGCATGTATAAAATGCATTTCTTTAGGCATTGTCATACCCAGCCATAGAGAAATGAGGATGTTGCATTTGTTTTTCACTGATATTTTATGTACCTTTTTAAATCTGTGTAACGTTATCCAGCCTGGCTGCCTTCTGTTAAATTAAAGGAGTTTATCTAAGGAAAACCAACAAAAAAGAAGTAATGACAGTGATATTAAGCTTAAAGAAGCAGTGTGGAGAATTGGTTCGCCACTTAATTGGTGAACACACTCTGTCCTCACACAGATGGACAATCTAGATTTACTTGCTATAGGACTGAATCCAGGATTGATCCAAAACCATGAAGACCCCACAGCTGGGGAGGAAGGAGGCTGAAAAGACTATCAGCATCCGTCTGGCTGAGGTGCACACAGCTGACAAAGTGTGATGCTTTATTAGCCAAAGGCCAGGAGTAGAATGCCTAGGGCAGAGAGAACATTTGTGAGGAAAAAAAAATAGATGCATCTAAGAATAAGGTACTGTTAGGTTGTGCTGCAAAAGGTTCATAGAATCACAGAATCATAGAACTGCTTGAGATGGAAGGTGCCTTAAAAGGCCATCTAGTCCAACTCCCTAGCAGTGAACAGAGACATCTACAGCTGGATCAGCTAGATCAGATTGCCCAGAACCCTGTCCAGCCTGATCTTGAATGTCTCCAGGGACGGGGCTTCCACCACCTCTCTGGGAAACCTGTTCCAGTGCTTAACCCCCCTTAGTGTAAGAGCTTTTTCCTTATATCTAATCTAAATCTTCCCTCTCTCAATGTGAAACCATTTCCCCTAGTCCTATCACAACAGACCCTGCTAAAGAGTTTGTCCCCTTTTTTCTTGTAGCCCCTTTTAGAAACTGAAAGGCTGCTATCATACCCCATGCATGAAGGAGCACAGACACACAATAACATATGGTGAAACCCCAATACCCTCATCAGATGAGTTCCCATCCTGGCCATTCCCAGGGCTGTCACCAGAAGGCCCACAGCCACATGGTCCAGGGTTGACTCAGTGGGAACAGCTCTCCAGAGCATCTTTCAGATTGAGATTGGGGAATACAGAGGAAGAACATCTTGGAATTGTACAATACATTGAGATGTTCAGGGGAGGAACCAAAGGCAAAGTCAGGGGTCAAGATTGCTTGGGAAGGAACAAATGGGGGAAAAAGAGGGATAAGAGGATAAAAGGAGTCAGTTGTGTAAACAAGCAGCTGGAGAGTACATTCATCTGGCCATGACCTGTGCGTGATCAGTATAGTCTGTCCTGTCTTTTATTAAACTTTCCTGTTTTCCTTAGTGAGGAGATTCTCTTACCTGCATGCCTGTGTATGTATGGAGGTCTAAGTGCCAACAGCTTGAATAGGACCATATGTCATAGGGGCCCATGAGCTCGGGGTGCCAACAGCTAGAGAGGCTGGCATGTGTGTGTTCAACAGGCCATGGCACAACTAGGACACCAGGGGATGCAGGGACCAGCAACTGAATAGACCTTGCACCAGAGGTGAGTTACTGGAAGGATCCATTCTGCAAGTGTTTCTGTGTGTGTGCCAGGATGTCTGAGTACTGGCAGCTGTATTAGAGCTGTGGGCACAAGAGTTTGAACACCCAGCAGCACCTGGAGATCAGGAGACCCAAGATGCAGTTACTGGATACACCAGCTGCTGAAGGGTTCCATACAATATACCCATGCATATTTTCCACTAGCAGGATTTCATCCTGATCGGCTTGAGAGCAGAACAGGAAAAAAGTCATTTGTGCTGTTTGTGGCTGTGTGAACACTGCATTACCTGTCTGTGCTGAACTCTCTGTGTATGTGTATATATAGTGCCTGTGTCTGTGTGTCTGTGTGTGCACACTTGTTGGCACCAGAGAACAAGGAGCAGTGGCAGCCTTGTGTTTATTTTTAGCAGCTCCTAGAAGGCCTAAAACCCCTTTTAGTTTTATCATTTGCTGGCTAAGTATTTCTGAATAATTAAACAATACTTTTAAAAATGTAAAGATTTAAACAAGGTTATTTGAGAAGAAGTGGGTGCTATGTGGCTAGAGTCCTTTCTGCTCATTTGCTGAACAAACTAGGGGTTTAAATCACTTTGGTTTAGGGGCTGCATATATTTGCCATGCTATACTCAAATAGATATACTGTCTTAAGACCTTAAGGGGCTACACTCATAATGCAGGCACAAGCTGACTATAACAGGAGGAAGCTCATGTAAGGCATGTCTGGATTAGAACACGCTGTAGTCTCTCCGTATCTATTATCTATCTCTCTAAACATGTGTACAAAGGCATTCTCATCAGCTTCCCTTGTAGAAGGCTGGAGGGCAAATTCTTGGGGATACAAAACAGAATGTGAATGTGGTTGTTGAACAAATGACTTCAGTTAAGAGAGAGGTTCTTTGGCAAGATGAAGGAATTCAAACCTGTAACTTCACTCCTGTGAAGTGTCAAAAAAGACCTGAATCTGCAAATACCAGAACCATGAGCTTTTCTCTAATGACATCACTAAGGGATCTTTTGATATTTTGTCATTGGGTATTGAATCACAGAATCATAGAATCACAGAATGGCTTGGGTTGGAAGGGAACTCAAAGATCAGCTAGTTCCAACCCCTCTGCCTTGGACAGGGCTGCCAGCCACTAGCTCACTAGATCAAACTGCCCAGGAACCCATCCAGCCTGGCCTTGAACACAGCCAGGGATGGGGCAGCCACAACTTCTCTGGGCAGCCTGTTCCAGTGCCTCACCACTCTCTCTGTGAAGAATTTCTTCCTGATGTCCAACCTAAACCTCCCCTCTTGCAGTTTTAGCCCATTCCCCCTTGTCCATTGACCATTATCCACCCGTGCAAAAAGTCGGTCCCCCTCCTGCCTTTGAAGCTCCTTTGAAGTATTGGAAGGCTGCAATGAGGTCTCCCCGGAGCCTTCTCTTTTCCAAGCTGAACAATCCCAACTCCCTCAACCTTTCCTCATAGGAGAGGTGCTCCAGCCCTCTGATCATTTTGGTGGCCCTCCTCTGGACCC
>VXAV01008667.1:84363-99430 GCA_013399715.1 Alectura lathami
GACTCTCCATCTGGATGCAGCACTCCAGGTGGGGTCTCACCAGCGCAAGAGTAGAGGGGCAGGATCACCTCCCTTGACCTGCTGGCCACACAATTTGTAGCATTGGAAGAATTTGTAAATATTTTAATAGATTCTGCTGATATGATAAGAAAGAATGCAGAAACTGTAGCAGTCACAATACAGAAGTGTGCAAAAGGCAATGGTTAAAGTTCTGATTATTTAAGGCAATGTTTAATTCTACCAGATGCTAATATACTTTTTTTTTTTTTTTTTCCTGACAATATCTTTACTCTATTATTGCTTTCAGATATCAAAAGTTCAGGAAAAAAAAATCATTGGACAGCTAAACTTAAGTTTACAAAAATAGTAAATTTAATTATCATTAGGTCTGCATTTTCTTGGAAGCAGGTACGAACAACTATTGGGATTTACACTAATTTATATGTATGCTTGCAATCAAGGCTTCAAGAAAATTGGACATTAGGCATGATTAAATTGGTTTGTGGATGAGAAAAATGTTCCATATAAGAGTGAATATTAGATTGTATTAATGCGTAGAAGTTTCTCTAGAAAAAGCTCTAATGTTTCTCATATTTTCTCTGGCATTCACTGATGGTGATTTGCCTTCTATGTATTATTAGATTTACTACTAGAAAGAGAGTAAGTTTTCTATAGCCCCAAAATAGAAAAAAAAAAATATTTAATATTCATTTGGGTTTCTTATTCCCTTTAATTAAGGAAACACTGAAGGGTACGATAAATGCTCTTGAATGACTATTACTGAAAATCTGAGATCAGACTTTTCATCATGAACAAGCTATGATATCACAGCTCCTAGTGACTTACACTGCCCTGTTTTCACTGTGAATTTGACTCATATATGGACAGTCAGACCTCTGTTCCTAAACAGAGTCTTCCTGTACTAAAGCAAAACTGCCTCCATATACTTTTTTTGTTTGTTTGTTTTGTTTGTTTGTTTGTTTATGAGACTGAGTTAGTTTTCTTCATAGCAGCTAGTGACCAAAACAGCCTTGATAACACACCAGTGCTTTAGCTGTCACTGAACAGTGTTTGCAAAGTGTAAAGGACTTGTCTTTTTTCTATTCTGCCCCCGAGGCAAATAGGCAGAGGGTGGGCAAGAGATTGGGAGAGGCACAGGTGGGACAGTTGACCCTAACTGACCAAAGATAGTGTCATGCCCTGCAACAAACTAGAGGGCAGTTTGTCAGGAGTTGCCCTTGCTCAGGGATTTGCTAGGTGCCAGTTTGCTGGAGGTGAGCGATGGTTTTTTTTTTGTGTCACTTGTTTTTCTTTGTTTTCTTTTGTCTTGTCATTTTTAGGTTTTACCAATTAAACTGTTTTTATCTCAGTCCACAGGTGTGTGGTATTTAGTAGCTGCTGGGGTTAACTCACAACACCCAGCCCCCCAAAAAACAACATTCTGATCACCCTGGATAGTGCAATGCAAGATTCATGGTGAAGGCAGTCTATTTAGAAAACAATGTTACCTGAAGGTTCCTGAAAAAGGGGTATCTGTAATCAAGCATGGTGTCAGAAAATAAAGCAGATGTCAAAACGTCTGACATGCCATTACAGTATTTTGGAGCATACAGAAGGCATAAAGCATGTTTCTAAATTCAGTTTAAAGTCCAGGGCATGGTGTCCAGGCAGTTTTCACATTTGTGCTACACATTACTGTCCTGATTCCAAGGAACCTTTGTAAAGAGGGAGACAAGTATTTTCTGGCTTTTCATACTACTTGCAATCAGTTGACCACAGAAGATCAGTAAGGTCACTTCTGACAGTGTTAGTTTGCTTAGATAAAATTTGCTCATGCAGATTGTATTTCCTAATGCAGTTATGCTTGTGGAAGAAATAGTTATTTTCTGGATTTTAAGTTAGGATCAAATGTATGTAATGAACAGAAGTGAAAAGGAAGCAGTGTGTACAAGGAGAAAAGAACATGCTTTTACCTTTGGTCTGAATACATTAACAGTGCCAAGTGATGTGTAATTCCAGCAAATATTATTCAGTCTGTTGCTTTCTGTCAAACTGTGAGCCATCACTGTAAGATAGTTTATGATGAGGTAGCATTTTTATTTTCTAAGTAAATGACTGAAATACCTTAAGTGAGTGAATGATGAAGAGAGAAAGACATATCTTGGCTGAGGCATGGCTCTCCATCAGATGCTCAAAGCTGCTATAAATGAGAATGAAAACCTGCCAGTTCATGCAAACTTCTACATACAGAAAATGGGAGTGTGTAGGAGTGTATCTGTCTAAGAAAACCTTCATGAGCTTTGACTTTGTTATAGTTCCAGAAGTTGCAGACTTTCCAACTTCTCAGCTGCAGAATGGTACAAAATATATCACAAAACTAATAGTACCTGGCAAAGTATGACCTTTATTGATAGTGTGGTTGTTCCTCAAATATATTGCAATATCAAGAATTTTATGCAGTAAAATACTCATTTCTGTAGGCCTGAGTTACAACTCTAATCTGTAACTGAACACAAATATTTTCCCTCAAAGCCTATAAAGATCTTACTGATTTTAGATCCAGTCATGATGAAAATATGAGGAAGTATATGAAAAACACAGTTTAACCTGGTTTGCTGTTTGAAGTGTTTCTCTTAAAAGTGTTTCTCTTCTACATAGAAGAGACCTTCTCTTTATAAAATTTCAGAAATACTGTAGCATTATTGTTGAATTTTTAGCTATTAAGCATGGCTACACTTTTACTGATAATGATGTGTGTAATAGATGCATGGAAATACTAGCAAGAAGACAAAATAGATGTGTCATTTGAAGGAGGTTTGTACCTCTCAGACTGCTTCTGAGGTATGTATAAAAACTGTGCACAAACCAACTACTTTGCTTGCAATAGTTTAAGTATTAGCAAAAATAGTTTTTCCTTTTTGTCCTTCCTCATGTGACATCCTTGTGTCGCAGAAATCTGCTGGCTCACTCATAGGCCTTTTCAACATATCTGAAGTACTGTAAAGCCTTAATGAGCATGCTAAAAAGTATTCTGCATTTTACAAGCCGGCATGTAATAAAATGTGTGCAAAGAAGGATCTCTGCTAGTATGTAAAGATTTAATAGCGTGGACCTAAAGGTTGCAAATCTACACTGGATCTTGCACCTCAGACAGCTTACTTAAAGTTATCTTGGGTATTTTTCTGCAGGTATATGTTGTTGTCAGGAGTGTCTTATGTTCAAGTTTCACTGAAAAACCAATGTGACACCTGATAGGTAACCACTACAAGACGGCATGTCAAAAGTTAAAAGAAAGTAGTTAAAACAAAGTTAGTAAGAAGTGTAATTGTTTTATTGTTATCATGTAAGACCCAGTCCTGCTCTAGTCCATCATTGTGTCTCACGCGGGAGATCTGGTGCTTCTTTTAAAGTAAACTCATCTAGGGCCTCTGCTTTAAATGTATTTTAATATTTTTGGGCTCCTTCTTTAATAGGCCATATCACTAGACTTGTTTAGAAATATAACACATTTTCTCAGCTGTGCCTCTCACCCACAGGATGAGCTAGGGTATTTTTATTTCTGCCCCCTGCCCCACTTTTATAAAGTAATATTAACATTATTTTCCTTTATATAATGTTTTATTATACCTTAGTTGAAACTGCAACAAACCATGTATGAGGATCCAGGCCTGTAACAATTAATAATATAATTTTGTTTTAATTTGTATTGTGGGTCTAATTACACATAATGAAGAAAGATATAGGGTTTATCCCTAAAGAGATGCAAAATTACAAAGAATTCGGAACTTTTCTTACTTTAGGATGCTAAGAAAATTTTAAAGCATTTTATAAACTTCTATTACCTTTCTAAAAAACATCAGTACTTAATTTACATACTGATACAATGTCTTCCATGCCTTTCTAAAGTATTCTTAATTACAAAGGCTGTTTCCATAGTTACAATTTATATGTTCATTTCATAGTAGATTTCTTTTCACTTATTCAGCTCATTCCATTTATTTACCTTATTTGTTATTTGAACTACACATAAACTTCAAGGCTGCTTATCGCTTACAGCTTTTGAGGAGGAAAAAAATGTATTAAGACAGAGATTAAAATGTTTAGTATGCAGCTAGCTCAATTACCAGGGAATATCACTTTGACTTTTCTCTTTAATGGAGATACAGGTCTTTGAAGAGTGTCTATAAGAAAATAAGCTAAAGAATCAATTAGGTTCTCCTAGAATTCAGTAAAACACAATAGACACCATTTAAACTGTGTAATAATTTTTAACTAACTACCATAATTTTCACTAGGTTTGGGAAATACAGATAAGTCATGGAGACATTTTAAAACACTTTTAAACAGTTGCAATGCTTAAAGTCCATTAATATTTTAATTAAAGTTGCAAAATATTGTTCATTTCTCTTTATTATGCTTATTTCTTCACAGAGGGCAGACTTTGTGACTGTTACTTTGTTCTGTATATCACTTTGTACTGTATATCACTTCAGATCCATTCTAGCCTTAGCTGTATAATTAAGTCACTTTTGCTGGTCTTCCCTGAGATACTTAACTACACTTCTGGCTTTGTTTTGCTTCTTTGTAACAGAAATGACATAATAGACTTTTAAAAACTGTAGAAAAAATTATGTGGAGGATATTCTGTTTCATGGATTTAAATACACGCACCCATATGGCTGTCACATGAAGTCCCTGGTGACTGGAAAAGGGGAAACATCACTCTCATTTTTAAGAAAGGGAGAAAGGAATACCCAGGGAATGATAGGCCAATGAGCCTCATGTCTGTGCCTGGGAAGGTCATAGAACAGATCCTAACAGAATCTACGTTAAGACACATGTGAGATGAGGAAGTGATCCAGGACAGTCAGCACAGCTTCACCAAGGGCAGGCCTGACCAATCTGGTGGCCTTCTATGATGGGGTGATGGCATTGATTGACCAAGGCAGGGCGACGGATGTCACCTACCTGGACATGTGCAAGGCCTTTGACATGATCCCGCACCACATCCTTATCTCTAAATTGGAGACTTATGGATTTGAAGGGTGTACTCTTTGGTGGATAAAGAACTGTCTGGATGGTCACAGCCAGAAGGTTGTGGTCAATGTCTCTACGTCAAAGCAGAGGCCGGTCATGAGTGGTGTCCCCCAGGGGTCCGTCTTGGGACCGGTGCTCTTCAACATCTTTATCAATGACATACATAGTGGGATTGAGCGCACCCTCAGCAAGTTTGCTGATAATACTAAGCTGAATGGTGCAGCTGATACAACAGAAGAAAGGGACAACATCCAAAGGGAGCTGTGACAGGCTTGTAAAGTGGGCCCACAGCAACATGATGAGGTTCAACAAAGCCAAGTGCAAGGTGTTACACTTGGGTTGGAGCAATCCCAGACATGAGTACTGACTGGAGGTAAGAACTCATTGAGAGCAGCCCTGTGGAGAAAGACTTGTGGGTTCTGGTGGACAAGAGGCTGGACATGAACCAGCAGTGTGTGCTTGCAGCCCAGAAGGCTAACTGCATCCTGGCCTGCATCAAGAGAGGGGTGGTTAGTAGGGAGAGGAGGCGATTGTCCCACTCTGCTCTGCCCTTATGAGTTCCCACCTGGAGTACTGCATGCACACCTGGGATCCCCAGCACAAGAAAGACATGGATCTGCTGAAGCGGGTCCAGAGGAGGGTCACTAAGAAGATCAAAGGGCTGGAGCACCTCTCCTATGAAGAAAGATTGAGGGAGCTGGGTTTGTTCAGCTTGGAGAAAAGAAGGCTCCAAGGAGACTTCACTGCAGATTTCCAGTAATTAAAGAGGGCTTGTAAGCAGGAAGGAGACTGACTTTTTATGTGGTCTGACAGTGATGGGACAAGGGTGAATGTTTTTAAACTAAGAGAGGGAAAGTTTAGGTTAGATGTTAGGAAAGAAATTTTTCACTCAGAGCGTGGTGAGGCCCTGGCACAGGCTGCCCAGAGAAGCTGTGGATGCCCCACCCCTGGGCGCGTTCAAGGCCAGGTTGGATGGGCCCTGGGCAGCCTGATCCAGTGGGTGGCAACCAGCCCACGACAGGGGACTTGGAACTGGGTGGACTTTAAGGTCCCTTCCAACCCAAGCCATTCTATGATTCTATGAATTGTTATCTGTTACACAGTATATTATACATACGTTTTGTCACATGCTATTGGAAATGGCATTTGAGTTCATTCCATTAAGTGATTATCTTCAGAAGTAACATTTAAAACCAAAACATTTCCTCTTCCAAGCTTCCACATAGAGAAAATTCCATTTCAGTGTAACAGTACTCCTTTATATTTAACTGAACTGAAATGTAAGGTAATATACAATCCCAGACAAAGTTTATGTTAGCACCTTATGGTTGTGTTTTATTTTATTATTATTATTTTTTTTTAATCTATCTATATACCTGTTTTCATAAATCCAGTGTTACCAGCATTTCTTTCAGCATGTGGTTTTGGGTATCAATAAACATCATTCATAGGTATAATTTTCCCATGACTCTTTGGGTGTGAAGGGACTCAGAAGTGTTGTTCATTTCCTGGGCACGTCACAGGAACCAGTCTAAGCCTAGACAGGATTCTCCTGTGGGCTGCGTCTGGTCCCACTCCGTGGGTTTCGAGGGAGGTGAATCTTTTTCTGTCTCCTGAGTCAGGTCTCCCCTGGCAGCAGGGGTTGCACTAGCGAAGGAGTCATTCAAGACTAGAGAGGATCAATACAAAACAATTTATTGAGAGCTTTCTAATAACTAATATGCTACTTTGAGGCACAATTGGTTAATTTACTAACAACAATGAAGCATCCGGTTTTAGAAGGGTGTTGGATCTGAGAATAAATTGTGCAACAGTTTCAGCGTGATGAGGACACGTCAGATTAACTAGCTAGGGGTATAGTAGTTTGTATGTTTGCAGTTAGTGCATGCTTGATATGCACTGGAATTGCTAGGAACGTACAGAACAATAACTTACATACACTGTAGACTTGGTGAATTCTTAGAATACGTTACACGTTCAGTGCGTCTAGGACATATTTTCATTTTTAATATGTGTCAGCTCTGTGTGTGGTGAAGTTATCACAAACTTAGACCCCTGAAACGAAGCAAAATTAAAGACACAACTGGCAAATTAACAAAAACAAACAAAAGACCACAACCAAACAACTAACCTTGGAATAAATATTATGGTGAACTTGATAAATTAACACTGTAAATACCTAAAAGATCATTTTTTCCTGATCCATTTTCAGCATGCACCCAATTATTGCTGTATTATTAACACTGGCTTTTTGAAGACCATAATAAAAAACTATTTTAGCATAATAGCAAAGGAATCTCAGCAGAAATGTACAGCAACACTTATTAAAAAAAAAAAAAAAAAAAAAAGGGTCCTGAGAAATGGGCTGTATCTGTCAAATTCTTTAGTGTGTCCTGAACTGTGAAGCCTATTGACACTTACTAGAAATGACCTGGCAGCTCACTTGTGAATAACACATTTACTCTAAAGCTGTGTGTAAAACCTTTACAACTTGCTTCATTCTCATTTTTACAGAGTCACTGCAAAGCAGCTTTAAGGTTATTTATTTCCTGAGTTTGTATACATTAAATTTAGCTTTTGGCAGTCTCTGTTGTTCAGTTGTACAATGCTGAACTAGTCAAGAATGCTATAAAAAAAGAGATGCCAAATTTTAACAGAGCTCAGTCATGGCTAAATTATAATTTATCATCAATCTCATACTTGACTAAAAAGTACACTTTAAAAACAATTTCACACCATCCATTATCTTAGTTTGAAATTGGTATTTTTAGTATTCAGTTTTTCTTGTCTCCGGAATACTAAACCAGCTGGGGCTGCTCTTTTATCAATCCATTACTTAGAGAGCAGTGCTGAAATGAGTTATATCCTCCAATATATCTGAACAATGCTGCTAAAGAAGTCTTTAGTTGCACAGCTTAAGGTGTGAATTCTACATTTCCCCCTTATTGCTCAGCCATTGACTGGACAGCTCCTATGTCTTTAGGGAAGGAGTAGACTGAACCTTTACTGTGGTTACCAAATTGGCAAAACTTTGCAGTTCCAGGGGATAAATCAAATCTATCCATTGTTAGGCTGTATTCAAACTGGATCTGCAAATGAGATGCTAGATTATTTTTCACAGTGTGAGGTGACTGTCTAAGGTCAAAAGGTTTTCACTGCACACTGCTTGTAGACAGCCATTATGCTATTGTCTAAATTGCTGTGGTTTCCAGCACAGCAATAATATTTGTTGGCTTCTGTCTTCATTTTCCTCTTTATTCAGGCAGTCATTTTATGCCACATTCATGAAACTTTTCCTTTGTACAGTACCTGGATTTTGCTTTAAGATATATTGATGTCAAAAAATGAAACAAAATCTCTGTAAATCACTTTCTAGCCAGCAGGGAGTTAAGGGGAAATGATCAACTTTACACAAGGTCATAAGGTCAACCAAAAGCAATGAACAACAATAGTGCATACATATTTTGTGTCACAGCATCCATGAATCCATGACATTCTCAGAATTGCATGTTTGCAACCATACTTTTTTTTTTTTTTTTTTTTTTTTTTTTTTTAATAGAGCTAGGAATTCTTATTGATTATGATGGCATTTAAATTGTGAGTTATACTTGCGGTTAGATCATTAAAAGTCCCTCTCCATTTTCCTGATCTTTGAACACAGAGCAGGTTTCTCCATGGTACAAAACTATTTAGAACTGTACAAAAAAGAGACAAAACAGATAACTCTCCAGAGTAAGCTTTCTCCTTCTTTTGAGAGTATATAAGCTTACAGAAATACCGCTGGAGTTAAATTTTTTTTCTTCGTCCTAGAAGCTTTACTTCCTAATTCATTTTTCCTATATTTTCAGTGTTTGAATGATACCATATTGAATAGGCTGTGGCATGAAATTTAAGCAACAACCCATACTTCTATCTTCGCATAATGGAGTGGCACACCAAATCACCTGTCACCTTTCTTTTCTCTATGTGTCTATGAAATACCTTTCTGCTCTCCACAGGTTCATGTAAGGGTGATATACAGGCAGTGGAGTATGGCAGTGGGTCACAAGCTATTTATTTTACTTAAATCATGATTGAACATTACTTCTACTGACATGCAGTTAGGTTTTTTGATTGACAAACTACAAGCTATATGATTCAAGTGGTTTAGGTTCCTTAAATTAAGATAATCTAAGGAAAGATAATCTATCAAATAGAATATTTGTTTTAAATCCTATAGGGCTTGTCTTAATGTCATAAGAGAAAAACAGTAGAAGACTATATTCAGTAGACTTTCTGCTTTGAAGAGCCTTGAATTTGTTAGTCATTTCCATACAAAATAATGAACTTTATTTTAATGTTTTGTTCTGTTTGTCCATGATGCAGAGTCAAAATTTTGAATGTTTAGATTGGACCACTGCTCTGGCCTGGCCTGGATTACGTGGGGTTACATGGTTCATTCATAGACCACTTGGTCTACTCTATCAGCTGGAAAAGAAGAACATATCCAGCAAAGAGATAATTTTTAGTAATTCTTAGTTTCTCAGCTCCACCAAGTCTCTAGAGTCTCAAAATGTATGTATTTTTAATAAACATGGTAATTTTGTATAAGCTGAATTCATGTTCAAAGGCTATCCTACAGTCCCTGTGCCACAAATCAGACTTTTTCCAATGAGGTTCACCAGAATTCTTTCAGCATTTGGCAAACCTCCCCTTTGTCCCCTCACCCCAAACTTGTTCTTGAGAACAAATATAAATCCTCACCAACTGCTGACAGAGATGAATGCTTCTCCTTTCTTCCCAGATCTAAAATATTAATTTGGGCAATATGAACAGAATGACTGAAGCCTGGAAAAGTCATTAGCTATTGAAAATAAAAAGGTGACTAAAAACATTAGAGAAAGCTAATAGATGAACTTCAGTGATCCAGCCATGAAATTATTTTTCTACTACTATTGGAAATCTATTTGGACTCTTCTGTTTGAAAATCCATACAACAATTGCTGTCTTGTAGCCACATCACATTCTTTACCATTGTCTTATGATATTTTAAATTTTTTTTTCATGAAGATCAAAAGTGTTTATTTTTTTTGTCCAGTTCTATCAGTTTAAATTACATTTTAAAAAGTAATTCATTTAAATACATTTAAAAAAGTAATTCATGTCAATAAGTTGATATATTGCAAAATACCTCTGCCTCATGCCTCTGCCTCAGATTATAAACAATTTTCTGATAACACACTCAACATTCTTATTATGTTACTTGTTAAGAAAAAAGTGGCAGATTGTTCCAACTGTCTGTGATTGAAGGTGAAATATTACTTTAAGACATTAAGGAACGAACATGTCCTTAATGAGCTGCAACTAGCAATTATGAACTATCTTTTCCATGTTCCAGTAGAATACAGGATAACGATCAAAACTGAGATGTGGCCTCAAAATAACTATCATTGAAGTTTACTTCAAGGAAACAAACTTTCTCTCTTATCTGCTTCAGAGTGATGACTTTAGCCTTCTTTGCATTTAACTGCAGGTCTTTCAAATTCAGTTGACAAAACTGACATCAAATTGACAAAGAGAGTACTTTATCTATTTTGAGATGGAAGCAGGGTGTTTTTTTTTCTCAGTCTTATAGGAAAGACATACTTCATGCTAAACAATCTCATAAATTCACTTTGCCCTATTCATCTTTTGCTATAATATTTTAAGGGAAGTGACATTTAAGGAGTCATATCTTATCTGCCAGCAAAGATGAATTAGTTCAGAATGTACATTGAGCAGTTCATTTATAAAGGGCTGTCAGCATCACTGAAGAAAGTTGACTATAATCCAGTGAGGCTATATTCATTCCTAGTACTAACTGGTATATGATGAAGTGTCTCATATTCTTGGCACATTCAATTTCAGGTATCATACAACCTAATTGTGCTTTTTCCTAAGAGTTATAAGGATGTGTATAGGCCTTCAAATTATAGCTTTAAATGTTCTTAGATGTATAAGGTATGGAATAAAGAAATGGGAATATATCGCTTGGTTGAGATTTCAGCCACTTCTCCAGTTGTAGATAAGTGATGGATCTAAGTAAGAAACAACATAGGAAAACCTGTCTGTAACTTTGTTCTGCTATGAAGAATAGAAGTGTGATACTACTTCTACCTGAGTGACTTCTACTGCAAATTGTATGCTGTTTGGTAATCTCAACCCTGAAAGCTGAAATAAACAGAGATTGTCCTTGAAGTTTTGCCTACACAAGTGTACATGAGAGTTAAAGTACAATCTCTTGCATGTTAAACTATTTGAACTGACAACAGTGGTCACAGAAGTCTTAAAGTATTCATACGTCTTTCAAACATGAAGGGATAGTTGCATGAAACCATTCATTCACATTGCTTTGGATTACTCAGAATAGTCAAGCTGTGTTTATTGACAATATGGTCTTCACCCCCACAAAATAAAATGTGTTTGTTTAAAATCTCATGGCACAACTGAACAGAGAGAACTCATTGAAATGACTACAACATCACCTTTCATGAATACAGAAGTCACGAAAAATCTGTTATTTGATGGCAGGAGTTATATATATAGTTTTTGAGAGGTGGTTGTGGTGGTGATGGGGTTTTAAACAATATCTGTGATGTCTTCATTCTATTCAGCTGCCATTTTTTCCACATGTAAACAAAACAAAGCAAAGCAAAGCAAAGCAAAACAAATCAAAATAAAATAAAATAAAATCCTACTTCCCAACTTGCCTTTTGCATGACTTTTAAAATTGTTATGGACAATTAAATGCAACCTGAAAGTGATCGCTTTTAATTGACTCTTGCTTGTTGCATATCTCTTTAAATAAATATTTTGATATTACATTTCTTTTTCCATTTTGTAGTGGCAAAGGACTATTTTCATATAACGTTATTAAGTTGAAAACTATCGCTTGAGAAAAAATACTGTTTAAGATTCTGAGCAGCCAAGGAATAGCACAAATACAATAGTAAGAGGTTAATGAGGGCAACACAGAACCAAGTGCTATCAAAAAGATCCAAGCTTGCTTAATCTTACTTATCAATAGAATAGCTATACTAGTTTGCCATAAGGTGTTGTACTGTTTTTCAGGATGTCTGTGATATATACTTACTTCCAAGTTTTTCAGGAAAAAATGCCATGTGATGGAGGAGTTTAATTTTTTTTTTTCTTAAATTATTGAAGTTAGGGGACTAGATACAGTGTGGAGTATTCCTTTTATTTTAGCTGTCTAGAAAGATGTTTATTTAGGACAAACCAAGCAAATAGCTAGTCTACATTAACTGTAAGGAAGCTTTACTAATAGTGAAGTCTATCTAATTACTATCTGGTATGCCTTTTGAATCTGCATTCTCTTATTGGCCAATTATTTCCCTTCACCTCCAACAGTCTTCCCTACTCATTTATGCACTTTGTATTATTTAGGGTTTGCTTACAACCTGCAGTGTTATTAAAAGCTGGGATGTATAACGGAAGATTGAGCAGCAGGCCAAATTTGTACACTGCAAGAGGTAAAAAATCATTTAATAACATGCTGTATTAATTCACCTAACTGTTCTGTTTTCCATGCAGGAAAAGAAATGGTTCTTGCATTCCCTAACTTAAATACAATTCATTGCTGGCTAACAGGAAACTTCATCTACCACAGAACAATATATTTTATATTTTTAACTGAACTATTCAATGACAAAATCAGAGTCTTTTTGTAATAAGATCACATGATGCAAAAAAAAATTGTTCTACGTACTCTGTAGTAATGAATTGTAGGCAGCTGTGATTTAACTCCAGTAGCTAGCCAAACACCACTCAACCACTCTTTCTCTACTTAATACAACGGAGATAAAATATAATGAAATGGCTCATGGGTAGAGCCAAGGACAGGGAAACTGCTTAGCAATTACCACCATGGGCAAAACACACTCTGAGTGGGGAAGGTGTTTTATCTGTTACCAATTAATAAAAGACTAAGATAGTGAGAACTGAAAGGAAACTAAAACCACCCTCCTCTGATCCATCTTCTACCTCTTCTCCTCAAGCAGTGCAGGAGGATGGGTAATAAAGGTTGCAATCAGTCAATAACACTTTGTCATCTGCCACTCTGTCCTCCTCATGCTCTTTCTCCACTCCAGTGTGGGGTCCCTCCCACAGATGCTGTCCTTCCCAAACAGATCCCACATGGGTTTCCCACAGGCTGCAGCTCTCCAAGCTCTCCTCCAACATGACACTGTACCATGGGGCCCACCCTTCAGGAGCTGCTACAGGACGGGGCCCCATGGGCAGCAGCTCCCCCTGGCCTCCTGCTGCACCGCAGGCTCCTCTCCAGGGGCTGCAGCTCTGGCCCAGGGCCTGTACCTTTGGGTGCTCTCTATGGGCTGCGGCCTCCTTCAGGCCACATCCCTCTGCTGCACTGTGGGTTCTCCATGGGCTGCACGTGGAGATCTGCTCTGCGTGATGCCCATGGGCTGCAGGGGGACAGCCTGCTCCGCTGTGGGGCTCTCCTGGGCTGCAGGGAGCTTCTGCTCCATGCCTGGAGCACCTCCTGCCCTCCTGCACTGACCCTGGTGTCATAGAATCATAGAATGTCTTGGCTTGGAAGGGGCCTCAGAGATCATCTAGTTCCAACCCCCCTGCTGTGGACAGGGCTGCCAGCCACTAGCTCACTAGATCAAACTGCCCAGGAACCCATCCAGCCTGGCCTTGAACACAGCCAGGGATGGGGCAATGTCTGCAGGGCTCTTTCTCTCCCATTTCTCATTCTTCTCTCCCAGCTGCTGTTGTGCAGCAGTTTTTTCCCTTTTTTAAATTGTCTTTCTCAGAGGCACAACAAGTGTTGCACAGGGCTCAGCTATGGCCCCTTTTGTAGCTGGCTGTAATTTGACGTGGGACAGCTTCTGCTCTCAGAGGCCACCCCTGCAGCCCTACAGCTACAAAAACCTTGCCACATATAAAATACAGTAGTACGCACATTTTGAATGCCATAGTAGAAGCAACACTGTCAGGTCTCAGAATAAATAGAACCTTGAATAATACTCTAATCAAACTACTTAGTATTTACCTTCAATATATTAATGTTAATAGGTCAGATTATTGACACTGTCGGTTACTTACACAGTTTATATAAAGTGAAGTGAAAAATCCTGTGAAAGATGTTGTCTCTGTTTCAGTCTGAATACTGCAGAGAACTCTGGAAACACACTTATTCTGAAATCATTATTGCCAATGTGAACGTGTGTTTGTCAAATATGTAACAAAGTCCTGTCTGTCACTAATAAATTCTCCATGCTACTGTTGGCTTTTCAGTGTTTGAGATACACTCCTGACTTTGAAGAAGACAGCTCAGGAATGAAAATCTCTATAGCTGTGGTGCAGTGTGAGGTTAAATTTGCCAAGGTATATATGCTCATACAGCCAAGGCTAAACTACTTCTAGTATTCAAGCCAGGTGGTTTACAGTACAGTCTGGTATCTGTGCTGCAATTAAAATTGCCTAGTGAGGTCATTAAGCTATACCAAGCTGATCATTAAGGCAGTAATTTACATCAAAGACTGATGAATTTTCATTACTTCTTTGTCTGTTACTACTTGGAATGATAATTTCTCTCCTACTCCTTACAGCTGAAAATAAAACCCAAGTGATATGAATTTCGTAACACAAAAAATGAAAGCAAAACCATAATGTTTTAGACAATTCTAGGTGTATAAGTAATGTTACTTCTAAATTACACTATTTTGGCCTGTCTACCTTTACAGGCACGCATTCAAAGCATGAATACATAAATATCATTTCATTGAGTGATTTCCAATTTCTATTACTTGTCTTTGCTGCAGAAGATACATTTTTCTGAGTAATCCTTAGCCATACTGATGAAAAAGTGATCCTGTTTCAATGTATGTAAAGATTAGTTTGTAGATACTCAGAAAGATAGGATGGGGATTGAAGTTTTCAGGTAGGTAGAAAACAAACAGAGATATATTTCTTATTACACTGACCTTATAGCCTGTTTGTTTACTACTTTTTTTTTTTTTTTTTTTAT
>VXAV01008667.1:102437-118258 GCA_013399715.1 Alectura lathami
GGAAAAAGGGAGAAAAATGCCTTTAAGGAGGAAGAATAAAAGTGAATTAGTGATGACAAATGTAGTTTCTTCTTAAGTGTTTGCTGTACTTGAAAGTGAAAACAAAAGGAATGATGGAAAAAGTCTAACATAACGTTGAAGTAAAATAAAACATAAAATAAATTGTGTAAAAATATGGACTTTTTTCCATTTTTTAAGATATACATACTTTTTTTTCTTTTTTTCTTCTTCTCCTTGGCTGTAGTGTACTTCGCTGTGTAACTGATGTTTTAGGTCAACCAATTACACAAAGTAGTTGCATTAAAACTTTTGGATATTGACAAGTTCAACAGGCATGGTAGGAAATATTTCTTTGTTCCTCTTACAATCATGCCATTTTTGTTACAATATTTACAATACAGAAGACTGCATCTCACAAGAAAGGTTCAAAATTCATGTCCAACAGTACAATATTGTGAGGTCTTCAGTCATTTATATTCAAAAACTCTTCAACCATAGATACAAAGTGTGGGCATGTTTTGGTATAACCCTGATAGACAGAAAAAGCCCACTCAGCCACTGGTAAGCCCTGGTAAGGTGGAGGAGATAATTGGAAAGGTAAAAGTGTGAGAACTTGTGGGTTGAGATAAAGATAGTTTGATAGGTAAAGCAAAAGCTGTGCACATAAGCAAAATTATAGAAAAGGCATTAATTTCCTGCTTCCCATCAGCAGGCAGATATCCAGGAACGCAGGGCTCATTACGCCTAACAGTTACTTGGGAAGAGAAATGCAGTTAATTTAGATATCTCCTTTCCATCTTATCTTCCCCAGCTTTTGTTGATGAGCAAAAGGTCATATGGTATGGAGTAGCTCTTTGTTCAGTTTGGGTAGCTGTTCTCGCTGTGTCCCTTCGCAACCTCTTGCGCACCTCCAGCACACTCACTGGCAGGGCAGCTTGAGGAGTAGAAAAGACCTTGATTGTATATAAGCACAGCTCGCAACAGCTAGAAAAGTTGTGTTATCAACATTGTTTTCCCCAGATATGTGTATGTGAGGAACATAGCACCATAGCGTATAGTTACTGTGAAGAAAATTAACTCAATTCCAACCAAAACCAGAACAGGACTATACTTCTTAGAACTACTTCCATTTAGAACTTCAATTTCCATTATTTAATTTATGAAGTTTCATTTGCTTACCTTAGTAGGTAGAGTGTATTTACCATCTTTACATTACTTTTTTATTTTTATTTTTTAATTATGCTCATATGTTAAACTTCTTTCCTTGTGCAATGGAACTTTATCATCTTCACACATAAATCCTATTTAACACCAAAATAATATTCATAAAACTGCCTGTGCTTTTTGGTTTTGTTTTAAAAATAAAGAAAAGGAAGTATTAAAGTATTGGGAATCAAAGCCTAATATTATCTGCATTTTTTTCTTCTCTCTTCTACCCAGATTCCTGTGGATGGATTCACCTTTGATTCATGGTTAGCTATTTGTCTTCAATTATATATGGAAGATCAAAAATGGGCTGAAGTCTTTACAGTGATTTCTGGTCATACATGGACTTCAGGAAAATGTCATCTTTTATGATGACATTATGATGACAGAAGCTAACCCATTTGACATTAAATTTGCTTCCACAGCAGTCTTTTCAGTTCAGATATGTTAAAAAGTATGTTTATTTATTTCAGAGGCAAACACCTTGAGGCCTCTGGTTATGGGTTAATGATGAGAGACACATTGTTATAACATTGTGATACTTACTGGATAACTAAAATTTAAAAAAGAAAACAAGATATGAAATATGTGCTTCAAGCCCTATAATAAAATGATGATGTACCTGTCTTAACAAAGGATAATACAGTATTGCGCTGTGTTACTGATGCATTACATCTTGTATAGTGAGAACAGATCCTAGTTCCTTAGCTAGAAATTTGTTTCAGAGCAATCCAAAACTGGTCAAAGAGTTAAAACACTGTAGACAAATGACTGAAGTACAACGGAGAACAACACTGAAACAGTCAGACTTTGATGATGAATCTGGCCCAATATTTTTAGACAATACTTACCACAGAATCATAAAATTGTCCAAGTTGGAAGGGAGCTGTAAAGGCCATCTAGTCCAGCTCCCCTTCAGTGAACATGGACATCTACAGCTAGATCAGGTTACTCAGAGCCCAGGTCTCCAGGAATGGGGCATCCACCACTTCTCTGGGCAAATACTTGTTGGTGAATAGACATTTATAGAGAAAAAAAAAAAAAATCAGATATTTGTGCTCAAGGGAACCTTTCTTCAGTTATGATTACAGCATTACAGTCGTAATTAGTCACTGAGGAATCTTAGATCACTTTCAAAGATAATCTTTTTTAAGTTTTTATTTTATTTTATTTTACTTGTCTGGTTGAAGTTTGTTAACAATATTAAGCACTTCCACATGGACTTCGTTTTATTGCTGGATGAAAATCTTAAGAACGCTGATTGTAGTAATTGTAGCAGTGAATCTAGCAATGTCTATCAAAGATAGCAATAAAGTAACAACAGCTTTTCAAACTCATGTGGTACATAAATTTCCCAAAAGTAGACATTTTCTATGAAGCATTTTTGCCTCCAGTTCTAAAGAAAGTGACATAGCTAGTTGACTTCATGTAAAGAAATACTTGCATGGAAGTTACTCATGTTGGTGTTATTTTCTCTTATTTACTTTGGCAGGAACCTTGGAGTTCAAACTTTGTAAGTAAACATGACCTCCCTCAGCTGCCATTTAAAATCTTCATGCTCTGGTACCTGCTGGTGCACCAAAGTTTTCCCCAGGATCTCTAGTTCATAATAAGCTCTCGAACATGTGATAACAGATTAAAATGTTGAACCTATTTAGTAAGTAACAGTCCTACAAAAGTTCCTGGAAAGTCACTGTTTGTAATATGGGTGGGCTCTACAGTGCCATCACTGTGTGGTTCAAACAGCTTGCTGGGGTGCGTGAAGGGGCAATGGAGAAGACAGAGAAAATTACATAATTCCATAAACTGGAAGTACCACTTTGCTGACAGTATTGTTCTGTGGTCTCCTAATCACAAAAGCAATTAGCAAAAGGTCAAAATCTTGGCAAAGAAAGTGCTTTCAATATGAAGAAGGAACTGGAAAGAATTAAGAATCAATTAATTTAGAAAAACAAAAGCAAGACGCAGCGTAACATCTCTGCATAAGAAAGAGTCTCATGAGAAAGATGTCATGCCCAGGATGACTTTCTGTGCCCAGGCAAGGGGTCTGGAGCTTATAAAACCAGAAAGAACAAGGCTGGTTATCTGACTTTATCTCTCACAGAGTACTGAGAGACAAATGCTGTAGAATTTGCATATTTGTTTGCAGTGGAAAGTAGCCCAGAATTATTTAAGTCAGCAGCAATAGAAAATTTGTGACAGCCACTGCTGAATTCAAGACTGTGTTGGAAGAAGTCAATGTAACTGTTTAAATCTGCCTTCAGTAGTCCTTGATTGATGTGACAGATCCTTCTTTTGGAAACAAGTCTCTGCTACACAGCCTGAGGGAGCTGGTCTTGTTCAGCCTGGAGAAGGGAAGGCTCCAGGGATACCTGATTTTGGCATTCCGGTACTTAAAGGGAGCTCATAAACAGGAGGGAGAGTGACATTTTACATGGGCAGATAGTGATAGGACAAGGGGGAATGGTTTTAAACGGAAAGTGAGGAGATTAGATTAGATGTTAGAGGAAATTTTTCACTCAGAAGGCGGTGAGGCCCTGGCACAGGCTGCCCAGAGAAGCTGTGGGTGCCCCATCTTTGGAGGTGCTCAAGGCCAGGCTGGATGGGTTCCTGGGCAGCCTGATCCAGTGGGTGGCAGCCAGCCCATGGCAGGGGGTTGGAGCTGGGTGGGCTTTAAGGTCCCTTCCAACCCAATATTAATAAAATTAATGTTTTGTTAGTTAATGATGAAACATCCTTCTGCCACCAGATTCAGTATTCTGTCTGATTTATTACAGTTTAAAATGTAATTCTATATTTTAGTAAAGCATCATGTATATTATCACTGGACTATATTAAATGGGTTAATTTTGAAATAAGACTCATAAATGATGGAATAAAATGTCTTATCCCTTGAATATTTAGAAAGGACTGATCAGCAGAGGAGAGAGAAGAAACATTTTTTTTTTATGTTCAGATTTTCTTTAATCTTTTCTAAAACATTAAAGTGTGGGTATTTGTCTCATTTAAAATATAATATCAATATAAAATGCCTAAATGTCAAGTCATTTTCACTTAATTTGCATTTCCATAGTGAGGTCTGCTTGGACAGCCATATTTAACCATGTAAGGGCAAGAGGAAGAAGTCCATATTTCAGTTCATTCTGCATGACTATTCATGTGCAAAATCATAAACCAGTTTCTCAGCAGGAAACAAAATGTACATTAATGCAACTATATCCCTAGAAGGTTTTTGAAGGAAGAACATAGCACTGTGATAGAAGGGTGAGAGCTTTCAGGCCTTAAGTATGTGGTAAGTGTTGTAATTGAGTGTATGTGTGTGTATGTATTTATACATATACATGTATTAGGGAATCAAGGAATGCAGTGGTGGGAGAGCTTAGGAGACAGACAAATCACACCAGGGTCCAATGTTAAAGCAACAGTTTACCGGGCTGACATTCGTTAAGACTACACATGAGTATTGATTAGTTAACATCCAGCAGTAATTACATTGCATGGCAAGGTTTCAGTAGTAGGGGAGCTGCAGGGTTGGCTTCTGTGAGCAGAGCCCAGCTGCTGCCCCATTTCAGATCAGAGCCAGCTTCAGCTACTCCAAGAAGGACCTACTGCTTGCCAGAGCTGAGCTATGAGTAAAGCTTGTTGTGCCTTCATGACAGTAGATTTAAGGGGAAAACCGCTATATAACAGCAGCTGGGAGAGAGAGGTAAGAAAATGGGGGACAAGCAGCCCTGCAGCCACCAAGATCAGTGCAGAAGGAGGGCAGAAGTTGTTCCAGGCACCTGCTTGCATTTCTCTCAAAATGTCCTGTGGAAGACAAGTCCTTTGAAAATGTCTAACTCTTACAAAGAGGAATGTATGTTAAACAATGTTTGCTCTCCTCTGATTCCTTCTCTGAAACACAGGAGTGTTTTTCTGTAGTATAACTATTTGCTAGCAACCTTGTTTTCTAAGTCTTTAAGTTTTTCAAAAATGCTATTAACAACAAATTTTTGCTGTGGATTTTTAAGAACATCAGTGCTGCTTATGTTTCAAGCAGCTCATTTCATGAGTGAAGGAAATGTTTTGTGTGATTTAGCATATGAAATCCAGTGTTGTAGTCGTTTTTTAATATATGGCATTCTCATTGTTGTGACTTTTATTAAATCCTAAAGCTCTTCTAGATACAGGTAGTAGATTGGATGATGGAAAAAAGAGTGTTATGAATTACAGTATTCTGGATGAGCAGAAAGCAGAAATGACTACATAATATATGCTAAGAATGCTTTATTTTTTCATTTATTTTTCAGGCATGTTACACACAACAAATACTAAGTTAGAAACCTGAAGACCTCTGTTGTGTTTGGCAGCAATACAAACCCATTGCATACAGAGGATTTTTGAAGAGCCATGCTGATTTACTCATGTAAGCTAACAGTGACATGTTTTGATTTGTTCTAAGCTGTGAGGAGGACATATTTAGATTATAATGTACTAGGGCACTCCTGCTCTTCTCTTTTCACTAACAATTTTGTTGTCCCATGGTGCATCAAATCTGTCATATGAAAAGATATGTTACATATGAAAAGAAGATAGGGGAAAATAAATCCACAGATTAGATTGCTGGCTGGAAACTGTTCTTGGCTGGCTTTGACAGACTGAAATTAAGTGTCAGAGCATGATTTATATTTTTCAAGTCATCATTAAAATGGTATCTTAAACTTAAAATACAAAAACCTTAAAAAAAAACACACTTCAGTCTTAAATTAGTTTGTGAAACACTCGAGAGTACGGATGAACCAAAATCAATTCTATTAATATACACAATTTCCAGAAATGAGCAATTAAGTCTGATAAATTAAAACTTTAAAATTTTTAAAGATTGAACATACAATCCTTAAGTTACCATTGCGAATGATTGTATACAAACATACTAGTGCTATTTTTTGCTGTCTTTATTCTCTTTAATCTAATTTTCATTACTCAAAGTAGCTCTTCTCACTTTCTTTTAATTAGAGAAACAGGCCTTTTAATATGGAATCATATTTACTCTATGCTATCATAATCTATTATTCTTTTCTTAAAGAAATAGAATTGTAGCTAACATTGTTGAACAGATAATGATTGTGTATTCCTAAATGTAACATTTAAAATATACTTTAAAAGTGTTTGTTTCTAATTATCTATAGGACTATCCCATAAAAGCCTGGATTCCTTTCCCCTGTCAACCTGTTTAGCAAGGTGTTCTCATGTGAACAGTCTGTAGAGGTGACCTAAATAAAGGTATGAAAAACCTCCAGAAACTGGATTCTTTTCACCCCAAGTATGCACTTCTTACTGTTGTATTCCTAAGTGCACTCCCACATGCATTTCATTGGTTTTGCAATGAGATATTTGGCGTTAGACCATGGAACAAGTTAATTACTTAAATTATAAGATTTAGTTGCAACAATATAGATTTGTTCCATGCCTGCATTGACATGTGACTGCTTGTTGTTGTTTTCTGCTGCTATAACTACAGAGGAAATGCAAAATAGTATAATGAGCAATAGAAACATCGGCAGCAGTTATGTAAATGTTTATGTTGTATGACATGAAAATACAAAAAGGGTATAATGTCTCTTTTAGAAAGGACATATTCTGAATGAGGTTAGTCTCTAATTCTTATTAAATTATGAATGAGGAGAATTAGAAAAGGAAATTCTAAGGTACCATTAGATCTTAAATTGAGACAACTCTCTTTGAAAGTCCACAAGCTCTTCGTTTGCTGATGACACCAAGCTGGGTGGTGCAGTTGATACCCCTGAAGGAAGGGATGCCATCCAGAGGGACCTGGACAGGCTGGAAAAGTGGGCCCACGAGAACCTCATGAGGTTCAACAAGGCCAAGGGCAAGGTGTTGCTCTTGGGTCCGGGCAATCCCAGCTATGTGTACAGACTGTGAGAAGAACTCCTTGAGAACAGCCCTGTGGAGAAGGACTTGGGCGTTGAGATCGACAAAAAGCTGGCCATGAGCCGGCAGTGCGCTCTCGCAGCCAGGAAGGCCAATGGCATCCTGGGCTGCATCAAGAGAGGGGTGGCCAGCAGGGAGAGGGAGGTGATCGTCCCCCTCTACTCTGCCCTTGGAAGTCCTCACCTGGAGTGCTGTGTCCAGGCCTGGGGCCCCCAGTACAGAGGGGATGTTGGAGCGGGTCCAGAGGAGGGCCACCAAAATGATGAGAGGGCTGGAGCACCTCTCCTGTGAGGAAAGGTTGAGGGAGTTGGGATTGTTCAGCTTGGAAAAGAGAAGGCTCTGGGGAGACCTCATTGCAGCCTTCCAATACTTTTGGGCAGAGGGCAGGAGGGCAACTAACTTTTTGCACAGGTGGATAATGGTAGGACAAGGGGGAATGGGCTAAAACTGGAAGAGGGGAGGTTTAGGTTGGACATCAGGAAGAAATTCTTCACTGAGAGAGTGGTGAGGCGCTGGCACAGGCTGCCCAGAGAAGCTGTGGCTGCCCCATCCCTGGCTGTGTTCAAGGCCAGGCTGGATGGGTTCCTGGGCAGTTTGATCCAGTGAGCTTGTGGCTGGCAGCCCTGTCCACGGCAGGGGGGTTGGAACTAGATGATCTCTGAGGTCCCTTCCAACCCAAGCCATTCTATGATTCTATGATGATTCTGTGAAACAAATGGGAGGTACTGAGCACTCCAGAACTGTTTCCTCCTAATGTAATTCCAGGTATTATCTTCTTCAAATGTAACTCCATACAAATTTTACTTTGCATTATGCACTGTTCCAAGGAATAAGGTTAATGTTTAGTGTATTGCAAGATTTAAAACCATGGAAAAATCAGCTACTGGAATTTGTACCGGTAGATCAGATATAATACTAGAATAAAGAAGCCAAGTGTGTCAAATCACAAAGGCATCCTGGGATCAGTAGATAACCATATTGTTGTTATAATATATGTCATACTCTTTCATTGAAAAGGCATTTCTCTGATCATAATCTGTTTATAGCGCTTTCTTCTGCATGTTAATGAATAAATGTGAAAAAGTACATACTAATTTTTTTATAGCTAGTGTAACCTCACATAATTTGTATTAAATTATGGAAGTGATTTTTCAAAAATATTTTATTACATGGAAAAAGTGATGAGTTTTCTGCAGATTGTTTCATATGCTTACTTTTTTTTTTTTTTTTTTTTTTTTTTTCTTATTCAACTTATTGCTGAAAAATGACATTAACAAACTGCTTACTGGCACATTTGATATAATCTTATTTTCCTGGTTCACTTGACTTTCTAGTCTAAATTATTTATAAATGAGTCCTTTATTGTCTAGTAGAACAGCAAACTCTGTGCAAAGCCCATATCTGTTAGATTTGCTTCTTATAAATACTACCAAAATTAATACTTTTCATCTTAAATTACACTTTCCATTTCCACATGGAATTACTCAGGTATATTTCAGCAATTTCAGTCTAACTCAGCTGAATTAATTTATAAAATAGTGTCAGTAATGTAAAAAGAAAAAAAAATGATAAAAACCTAATTCTTTCTCTGCTTAAGGATACAGTATTCGTTTCTTTTTCCTTTGAAATCTGTATTATGATTATACAATTGTTTCAGTACTGTTTGTAGCAATATCATCCAACAGAAATGATAGTGCAATAATTCAAATTAAATTTGAATAGTTTTACATCTTTGTTTCTTTAAAATGAATGTTTCTGCCAGTTGTTGTCTGGCTTACTGAGTAATCAGCGTAATTGGAACTCTGCTCAGTAAGTTGAATGGCTGTCTCAGCTGTCTCAGCAAAAACACTGTGATTAAAAGGTGATTGTATTTGCCTCTGAATCAGTAATCTGGATTCACGCAGAAGGAATGGGTACTGTTAATGATACATGTTTTATTAAAAAATGTAGAATTCTGACTTGGAACATTCAGATATTCATTAGCCTTTTTCAAGGAGCTTTCTGCTTGTCTGAAATTCTATTGGCCAAAGAGAAGGACGGGTGAATTCGCATTCACCTCTCTAGTGTGGGTGAAAGTTCATGAAAAATGCTTTTTTAAGCAATGACCAAGGGTCTTACTATCTGTAGAAACAGCCATGTTCCATTATACACATCTCCAAGGCATACTGTTAGGGAGAAGAAAAACATGGAAATTTAGGTGTAGATCATCAAAAGAAGTTAACTTAGCACTGGGTCTCTCTCACTAGAAGGGAAGAAGGTGAGGAAGAAGGAATAGCTCGTGGTCAAACACCTCTCTTCTCCCTCCCTACTTTCCTGCTGTGGCAGGAATGGAATGCTGCCTGTGGTGAGGCAGTTTGTGCTGGGGAAGGAATTTTGTCCCTCGGAAATCTTGCTACTAAGTGGCGCCGTTCATCGTTTCACAGTGCTGCTGTTTCTGTCCCAGTCCTGTATCATCAGTACCTCTCTCCCCTCACTCTGGGTTGTATTATCCTGCTTGGGATCTGATGCCATTATGATTATCTGAATATTGAGCAAAATGCCTGATTAATGCATGAAAAGTATTTTTAGTTTTGCTACAGGCATCTGACAGTCTTTCTGAAACAACAGCAGTTTGGTGGAAAAATTATAATAAATGTTGCCATTTTCCACTGCGTGCAACACACAACAGTAAAGATAGTATATTCCTTCAAAACTAAGTTTAAAATTAGCAGAAAAAATATTACAAATGGTCGTAAAAAAGCCTTGTGTGAGTGCTTTTTAGTGGAAACAATCACTGCTACTTTTATTCTGATTTTCTTGAGGAACATCCTTTACAGCATATTAATGTTGCATTTTTTAGTATGTTTTGGGGAAGCAAGAAGCACCAGGCTACGTGGGGTCTTTATGTGTTTTTGTTCTCTGAACTTTTTATGTTTAGTGACTGAAAACCCAGAGAGAAAGTCAAATCTATTAGAAGAGCAATAGAAATAAATTGCACATTGAGCTTCTTGCTCTTTCCTGAAGATTTCAGTGGAAGTTTTGCATCTAGACAGAAATGGCTGCTTGGAAATAGCTCCCAAAATCATACTCCTATTAACACTAACTTTTCCAGTCCTAATAACTCAGTCATTATTGCTAGTGGCCTTTACAACATTTACTGCCTAATATGACTGATCATAATTCTCTTGCCTTTAAAGAACTCCAGGGAATCCTAATGTCGATACAATTTGGAAGAAAATGATGAATCCCAGAAATGAGACTTCGACTCACATTGCAAGCTTATGCAGCATTGTGCAACAACTGGTTAGATGTGCATTTGTATTATGCTTCACGCTTTGGAAACTAACGCTTAACTTCTGTGTCTGTGATTCACACACCTCTATATTCAATTTTTAAAAAAGAAAAAGGCCCTTGACAGTTGATATAAGACAATTAGTTATTCATAGAATCAAAGAATAATTTAGGTTGGAAAAGACTTCTATTGTCATCTAGTCCAGACATCTTTGGACACGCTCCAGGGCCTCGATGTCCTTCTTGTAGTGAGAGACCCAAAAACTGAGCACAGCACTCGAGGTGCAGCCTCACCAGTGCCAAGTACAGGGGGACGATCACCTCCCTAGTCCTACACTGGCTGCACTATTTCTGATACAAGCCAGAATGCCATTGGCCTTCTTGGCCACCTGGGCACACTGCTGGCTCATGTTCAGTCGGCTGTCGACTAACACCTCAGGTCCTTCTCCACCACACAACTTTCAAGCCACTGTGCCCCAAGCCTGTAGTGTTGCATGGGGTTGTTCTGACCAAAGTGCAAGACCCGGCACTTGGTATTTGTTAATTGTAATATCTATGAAAATATTAGCAGGCATGCATCTTATCCTCTTAAGGATAAGTCTAAGTCTCCTGAACAAGCCATATTAATCCAGCATTATAGTCAACCTTAATCTTATTTTGATCCAGATGATATCTGGCAAAAATAGGATTTCTTCCACTGTTCCACTGTTGTGCTATACCAGGGTTCAGGTTTTAAACTCTCATTAATTTTTACACTTGCTGTATTTTTGTTCTTTGCACTTCAGAAAGTTATTTTGCAAAAAACTGTAACTATGAATAGGTGGCCTGATATGGGTGCTTTGTTGCTACTTTGTTTCTGAATCTCAAAATAATTTTATTTGAGTTCAAATAAGTACTAGAAAAGAAAGTTAACACTCTTAGGGAAAAAAATATGTCTGCTAAGAACGCTTTCTTCTCCAGATCTGAGTAGTCATGGAGAAATTCTGAAATATTAGTTTTAGACTTTACATTACCATGTTAATATCATATTAGGACTCAAAAAAATGCAGGTTTCGTTTGTATTGTTTCTTTAACTAAAAGTCTAGGATTTTAGACATTTAAAATTCAAACTCTAAAAATGAAAAATAGAGTTATGAATCTGTGCATTTTATTGATGTTTAGGGAGTACTTGTCTTTTGTTTTTAAACACTGGATTATCAAATTGAGAAGCAAAGCTTAGACTACTGAAGAGGCGGTAAGAAGCAAAAAAATGGTTTGCTAAAACCTCCAAAACCAAGATGATCTGGAGTCTGTGGCCCCACTGCCCTCCTACTGTTTCCCAAGGTACAAGTTGCAGTTAAACAATACTATCCTAATTAGCTGATTTTACCTTGGGAAGGTAAGGAACTGACTTTTTGATTGTTTGCTTCATATGAGTTGTGAAATTTCACAATAAGTATAATAAGAGATCCCTTCAAACGTGGGACTTTAAGGACGGAGTTCAGGTTCAGAGAGGCTGAAATGTCCATTACAGGGTTTTGCTTTGGTTTTGGCTTCCCCATTAAAAGAATCAATGAGAATCTGGACTCTGTGTAAATCTTCATTGTAGAAAATAGCACTCCCTAGTTTAAACAAAGATCTGTTAAAAATCAGGACCTCTTTCTCATCTGTATCCATAGATTTTATGCTCCTGTGAATTTGTAGTATCTTTTTTTTTTTTTTCCACAGATACACATTAATGCACGAATGCATGTAACTGGTCGCGTCAATACACTCCCTTTCATTGTCCTTATCATAGTAGCATCTCGTGTGATGGATCTTTCAGAATGTTCTTCAGTGGAGAAAAGCTGTTAGGATGCTCTTCTGCCACTCAAGAACCAAGGTACTCGTATTGAACCTGGGAATTTAATATGAAACGAAGTTATTCTTACCTGTTGTGATGTGAACAAGATTTATACGAAAAACAAAACACAATGTTACTCACTGGATAAGGTAAGGATTTTGGTGCTTCTTTTGGCTGTAGCTGTTTATTAATAAATACACTGAGAATTGCCAGTCTAATATAAAATTTAAGTCGAGAAGGAGTACAAGTCACCATATTTAAAAAGGAGGAAGTAAGAGAAAGAGAAATCTGACCTGCTTAAAGTCTTTTTTTTTTTTTTTTTTTTTTTGAGCACTTCATTAAAGACATATTAAATGGATGCATTCAGGATNTCCTCTCAGTTGGGGAAAAAAAAAAAGAACATAAATGTCTGTGCAATCTCAGCTCAGGTTATCTAGATGACATTCAGGAAATGCTAAATTTCATTTTGGCAATCTATTCATGCAAGTTGACATGATATTTAATTACTGCATAGATAAACCATTTTTCATATAAATGAGAAATCCTGTGAACTCAGAAAATCCATTATTTTAATTTACCATAAGATTAGGTTTCTCAGATGAATTCCTTGAATGTATACAGTTTCCATTTTTCAAGTGAAGTCTCGAACTCCTGAGTCCTAATACAGAATAATAATGCTGCACAGGGTCTACTGTAAGATTAACCACTGCCCAGCTTGGTCTTGGAATAAAAAGTTTATTTGTTTATATGATTAAAACTTAGTAAATCATTGTTTTCTTGAAGCCATCTTGTGTGCCTCTGCACAGCACTGTAATTACGTCCTCTTCACCTTTTGTCACTGTAGGCTGTTCAGTAATTCTACCTCCTAGCCATTTGCCAATGAAGGCTTTCATGCATCTTTACTGTAGAAAGAAGATCTGAAAAAAGCACTCCAAAAAGCATAGTTAGCTATTATCTCCCACCTCTTTTCTTTCAAACTTTTATGCCCATTTATGGCATAAGTAACATCAGCTTGTAATTATTGCTTCCATTCTTCCACTTTCCTGTGTTTTCTATTTCATTCATAAAGTAATTTACAGTTTATTAGCTGATGATTTTCAGGTGAAGTGCTGGAAAGGTCATGAGATAAAGGCAAAAGGTACTCTGTTTTGTTGACAAACCACACTGCCAGTGAGTGGTAGTTGAGGCAGGATAAAAGCAACCAAGACCACCAAAGGAGAGAGCCAGGAAGTCTTGGACATTTTGAATGACACATTTTTTTTTTTGCTCAAAAAATGTTAAAAGTATGTATCTTTAAGCTGGCTCAGTGCTCCTATGTTTTTCGCTCTTAACTCATATACCCAGACTATAGAACCTGGCAGTTTTTATAGTTGTAATTTAATTTATATGCCCTTTTCCACAGTGGACCCTTTATTGATCAGTGTTCAAGTGGCAACTTGACACCTGTGTTCCTCCTTTTAAAAATAATGATGTAGAAGAGGAGGAGGGAAAAAGACACAGGGAATAGTCTGTGCAAGTATTTTATAACTATTTTGGGGAATAATCCTAAACTAGCATATCAGTATTTTTCATGAATGCTAGGAGTTGCTACGACACATTAAGGGCTGATTTTATTTGGAATGTATTATAGCCTGTTTATTAGAAGATATTACACTAATTCAAGTGGAAATGTTTTAGGTTGTAAATGTTGGAGTTTTTTGATCTTAAGTGGTTTTCTTGTAGCGTGAAATACTTTACATTTGCTCTGCTCAGCCTAGACTTTTCTGCCTATATCAAGAGACTTCTCTGACTTTCCTAAATCTGGAATTGCTTGGAATATTTTCCTAATGCTTATAGAAGTATTTAAAGAAAGCATCATGTTTAACATAAAATGCTACCTTTTCACCCCTAGTTTTCCTAGTACTCAGTAATACTCAGTGAATCTTGAGTAAACAAGGCAGTTGCAATTGGATGGGCAGTCTCCAATCAAATCTGCTTGTCAGATTTTCATATCTGTTCCACAGAAGCATAGGATTTAAGCAGATATCTGCAAGATGTCAGGTACAGGTGATGTCAGTATGGACACTAACAGGTATGTCTGGTAAAGTGATTTTTCTTTGACGAATATAGCAGACCCGAAAACATTAGCTCTCCTTACCAAAGGCTAACATATCAGGCAGGAGGAATCTCCAGACTATAAGAATATAAGCTGTCTTGCCACTGGGCAGCTTTTACAAATTTCAGTGAAGTGATGGAGAATTTTCTTGGTCTTTCTTGTGATTTTCTTATGCTAGGAACAATGTATACTTGTTTTAACTGTTCTGTAGTAACAAGCATTTTTTTGCTTGTTTTACTGAGAACAAAAAATAGAATAAAGAGGCTGAAGAGAATAACAAAAAAATATACAGGCAGTGATGTGGAAACCAGAATGCCAGATAATAAAATGAAGAATAAAATGAAGATGCCAAAGCCTATAAAAGTAGAAAAGATGTATACATTTTTCAGTTACTTGCAAATTTTACCAGAGTCAGGGGAACAACAAGAGAAATAAAGTTGCTATTAGCCTATCATGCAAGTTGTACAGAGATGGAAAAAAACTTCAGGGAGGTGTTGACACTTTTGTTTAGCCTAGAGCTGGACCGGTTTTTGATGACAGATAAAAGAAATATACAGTTGAGGCTGATGAGAAAGCAGAGTGCTGGAAAAGTTCAAATGCTTCTACAGCTGGCAGTCTACAATATGGTGTAACAGTAAGAAAAACTGTGCTTGTTATGTTGCTGAACCTTTATTTTAGCATCTTCACTTCTTTGGTGACCCAGATGAAGTGTTAACAGAACACATAGATCAGCTGGTAAATGTGTGAGAACCAACACTGCATCTATCACTGACACTGAGAGAAAGTGCAGGAGGAATCGGAGTTAGGACTAGACTTGCAAGCTAGCACTGAAGAATGACAGCCTTTCCTTCCCTTGGCAGTTTGGGATGTTTTTTCCTCTGCTTCAGAGAGCTTTTCCAGCCAAAGCACTGACACTTAGCTGACTCAGAATATAAACTACTGAGCTGATTTCTACCTGTTTGCCAGAAAGTAGTGACCAGTTATTAAAAAACAACAGCGAAGAATTTTTTAGAGGTTGCTCCTCACTCTAGATCAGGAGTCAGATTGTGACATTTTCAAGGAGCCTGCGTGTGCCTCGGGACCAGAATCTATTTTATGAATGGGATTCTGGGAATTAACCTAGACAAACATATTGTTAACAATTGCACCAACTTTTACAGTCAAAAATACAAAGACAGGCAGTTTGATAACTGGATATTCTGCACTATTGGAGTAAACTTTTCTGTAATTGTCAACGGTAGAAACAGATTAGTTTTTATCCATTCTGTTATAACTTCATAGTATAATTAACTATAAACCCTACTGTTAGAAATTATTTCATTGCTTATGGGATTATTTTAGAAAACGTATTCTTTCTATGGTACACAAGCTTATAAAAACATTTTAGCTGCATATCTTTTCAAAATGTGATCCTCTTTTATTTTCTTGGCCATAGTAAAAATTATCACTATCATCTCTGGGACTAATTCTGAATCTGGCTATGAAACCTGTATTATC
>VXAV01008667.1:157523-171540 GCA_013399715.1 Alectura lathami
TCTGCCCACTTTCTCAGTGTGTGTCCACCCTCTTTTCAAAGATTTAATGCAGTGTGTATTACATGAGGCACGTGTAGAATTTGCTGCTTAATATATGCTGTCACTTAATTATGTTTAAATTATTAGAAGTGAAAAGAGATGGATTTTTCCTTTTACACTGGCATCCATATTGAGAAGTCTTGGGTTCAGTTTCTAGTTGTGCTTTCATGTCTCTTCATCTTTTTGGCTTTATGCTCAAGAGGTCCAAGCAGCAAGTAAATGTAACTCAGAAAATTATGCTAGTTTCTGGTTGATTTGCTAATTAGATACCATGGATGGTCCAGTATGGATTTTCTTCAGTATATTTCCATTTACAGATATGACACTCCAGAGTAGTGCAAGGGTGCATGTCTCAGCCAAAGCTAGAGGTGGCCTGGTATGTAATTCAGAATACACTCAGAAGTAAACACTGCCTTGAAAAAGTGTCTCTTGCCTGGTGAACTACTGTTAACAGTCATATTCTTTTGACGTTATTTAGTAAGTAGCAGTTTTACTGAACAGTATTGAATTGCACTTTGACAAGGAATTGAGCACTTTCAAGAATTTGCTTTCCTACCAGCAAATAAGAGTAACATTTACTTCCTGCTGCCATTAGTGATATTTTTGGATGCACATGACTGAGTTATTAGCCCAATTTCACGTTTCTATCTTACTTCAAAATAATAGTGCTTTCACTGACATGTACACAACTTCTCAGCTAGCTTGTCTCCTTCCATTTGCCACTTGCTTAGCATCTTTTCCAGTTACTTTTTGATATTATTTACAGTTTATTGCCTCTTGTGGAGAAACTTTCACCCCTAGGAAGAGTTCAGCAGTACATAAAACAGTGTATAATGGCTGTGAACATGTGCTCCTGCTGTTGATGAGAAAAAAAACAAACCAAAGTTCACACTATAATGTGCTTTATTGACGTGTAGCAATGGTAGGAAGCAGGTTAGCAAAAAGTCCATTAATTGAGTTTAGTACATTTCAGCAGCCTAAATGCTTTTGACCACAGATGGAGTAGAGGAAGGACAGAGACACCACTGGTGTCTGCAAGAGAAAGAAAGAGGTTAAATGAGAAACCCAAATAATCGTACTGGGCAGCACCAGCATGATCTTTCAGTGAAAGTGAAAAATCACAATGGCTTAAGCTGATTTATGTTTAGGCTGAAGAAAAATTTTTACCTGACCTCAAAACTACTGATCAGCTTCACCTTGAGCGGGAAAATGGGAGAGGTATTACTACAAGTCTTATTAAAAGCAGCTAAGTCCTGAGGTGTGACATACAAATTTTTCTTTCACCTACCAGGAAGTCAGTTTCTTTTTCTTGGTCTAGAATAGTCATATGAACAATAGAAGTAACACAGTACTTTCTTTGTCACTAGTTGTTCCAAACCACATTTACTTTCTTAAAAGTACACAAATGAGAATGGGACCATTTGTTGCTTAACACGCTAATAAAATTGATAACAGTACTCTGAATTAAAAAGTGCCAGGCTTAGGTACCTTACTTATTTTATTGCTCAGCACATTGGCAATAAAAAGAAAGCTAAGAAACTACACACCTTCCGCTCATGTGTCAGGGACCTAGTGACGAAGAAACTGGCGAAGTCTGAGATGCTGAATGCTTCATCTCCATCTTTAGTGAAAAGGCGTATTCTCAGACTCCTGGGTCTGTGATCCTAATGACAGAGGCTGTCAGAATGAAACACACCTACAGGTGGACATAGAGAAAGGCAATACTTAAGGAGGTTGAATGTAAACACACGGCAGCAAATGCGGAGTTAACATTGCTCACCAAGTTTGACGTGAGGTTCCTGTCCTTTAAAAGGCTGTGGTAGTGAGGGGAGGTTTGTGATTGCAGGAAAAAGGCAAACATCACATTGTCTTCAAGAGAGGCAAAGCAGAGGGCCAAGGGTACTACAAGGCAGTAAATTCATAGAACACTGGGTTCTTTTCAGCTCACAAATTATCTGATGCAAGACTAAATGAGTTTTCTGCCAGGAAGTCCAGTGTTCAATCTTAAATAATGAAAATAAGAGATTTTAAAATGTGATACCTGTGCTACATAGAAGGTGGGTATTTGAGAGTTAACATACGTGCACATACTTTCTCTCGTTCGCTCAAATGCAGATTTAAGTAAATTAAACTTTGTGCAGTCTGCTGAGAATACACTTGTGCTACAGCTACAAGGACTTTTGTTCTGAGTTGTATTTGTACAATGCCTCCACTCTTCTTTTGGGCGGGGAGGAGATAGCAGACTTGTTGCTAAGCAGCAGCTATCGCCAGAAAGCTGTATGCATGATGTTGTGGTGGTGGATTAAGTGCCACTGCAGTGTATAGATTCTGAAGCCTGTCTGTTATCTGTTGAAATGATTTATAGCCACTGTATTTCATCCAATGTGTACATCCATTTTCCCCCTTCCACCAATTCATATTTCCTGTGACATCTGGCAATTTAGAGGTTGTCTGCATTTCTCATTGTTAGTATTCTGAGGAATCCTGGCCCTAGAGCTAAAGTACCTGAGTCTGTCTGTGGCTGACTGTCTTTCTCCTGACAAATATGACCCCTAAGCCCAGTATTACTGGAGGTGCTTGTTAAACAAAACAAATTTGACTGTATGAATATCTCCCTGAGGCTTCTTGTGAGAAATTTAGTGTAATATCACAGATTTCCATTTTCATTTCTGTGGGTAGAACTAAGCCATGGAACTAAATATATATGCAAAATATTCTGGTATTTGGTTTTCAAAAATGCAGTTTCTTGAGAAGTCCAAGAGAGGAGTCCAGTAAGTAGTTTGCTACTGCTTTGTGGCATAAGCTTTCAGTGAAACAGAATAAACGGGTTAAGAAAAGGGAGAACACCCCTGTCTGTTCTTTACACTGTCTGGTCAGAGGGAATTTAGATCCAAGAGCCTTTCATTGAAAATGAAACTGTGTTCACAAACAAATAAGACCTCTCTCTTTGCAAGTCATACTGACTTGCCTATGGCAGCTTTGGAATTGCTTACTTTTAAACCATTTGTAGGTTCTTGGAAAGATGTTTTTTCCCTTTTTCCTGTTTGTCTATTCTTCTTCTGTCTTGAATTGTTATGCCCTTTTGTTAAGAACTGTGTTACTTGTGCAATTGTACAACAACTACTGTTTTTGGTTTGCAGTCTGCTTTTGTCCTCATTTTATTCTAGAGTGCACCTGATAGCTCAAGCAAGGAAATAAGCAAATTTGTGGCTTTGGAGACAGGAAAAGGGAAACAAAATCCAGAACAGTACAAAAAGATGTCTCCTCCCCAACTCTGATACTGCAATGAGTGTTGCAGTCATTCCAGTAATCTCTTCCACTATAAATAGGTAAAATTGGAGTTCTTTACTGCTGTTCACTCATTTGTCTTTATAAACATCACTTTCTAAAACAATGGTCACTAAAATTACGAATTTCCCAGACTGCCATGCCTTGAGAAAGGAAAATCACAGCGTATAACTGGATGAGGTTATGTTGTTCTCTGGTCTTCTGAAACCTGCTATGTATGGGTACAATCACCTCTTATGAATATTGCTAACAAAGAAATTGGGCTGGCACCTATCAATGTGTGTGTTCATATAGGCTCATTTAAGAGCATAACTGAAGGAAAAAAAAAACATAGCAAGTAAGGCGGAGTTGTTTCATGTACAGTCATTAAATGATGATGTATTTTTCCTTAGAACTTTGTTAGGTCTTAGATTTTAATGTAATGTCAAATAAAAACTGATCAGTTATCATAAGTGCCAGAGTGAAGAAAAATACACACAATAGAAAAATAAAATTATGCTGCCATAAGAAAAAAAATCAGCTGGAAGCAGCTGACAAAAGAATATATGTTAGTGCAATAAATAAGCCAGAATCCTTTGCAGTCTCTTCTTATTTTATAGAAAGTTCTTGTTTTCATTTGACTTGGTAAAGATGAAGGTCAGTTTGTAAGTAGCACCATGTGAAACTACCAAGAACATACTGCCAGGCAGTGAAAACGGATGTAACACTATTGATGTTAACAGGAATAAGTAGTGAGACATTGTGATGACTACCTCTTACCAAAGTTTATTGATTTGAGTTCCATCTCTGTTGGTTTAATAGCCTTGTTTACACACATATCTCAGAAATATCTTACACTTCTAGGAAAAAAAATGTGCTTCTCCTTTTCATAGCTTCCTAGTATTTGAATGTGTTGATGAATTGAATTCTGTCTTTCACAAAGACAGAGAAATAAATCTGCAAATAATTAGATTAATTTGTTTGTAATATTTGTTGTGTCATATTTTGTCACCTTTGACTTGGGTGGTGCCCAAGTGGAAAATAAAAATTGGTGACAACACAGTGAGAGTAAGTGGGTAGTAAAGAACAGGAAGTGAAAGAAGTGGGAAAAAAAAAAATCTCTTCTGCAAAAACACTAGTGCAGTATTTGCTTCTCTGTAGTCTGAGATTTCTGTGCCTGCACTGTTGTGTCCTACTTGCATTTAGGTGAGGGTACACTCTGCTCTTCATTTTCTGACCAGCCTAAGTTTGACGATTGTGAATGCTGTCATTCTGTCTAAGAGGTACCTACTAATTACTGAGAAAGTAGCTGATTATCTTAGATTATGAACAGCATATTTCAATGAACCTCTGTAACTTTCCAAAATCCTGATACAAGACAATGAAGTGAAATAGAAGGTCTTTTAAACTGCCTCTTTTGAAGGCAGATGGACTTATTTGTTCTTCAGTCTGTCTCCTCCCCCTCACATTGCCTTTTGTGGTTTAGCTGAGGAATAAAATGTTTTAAAAGTACTATAGTGCTGCAATAGAGTAGTCCAACTTCATTTATTTATTTATTTATTTTTCAAGTACTGGTGTTTCTTCCAACTTCTAATTTTAGTGGTCTAGAAATAAAACTTGCAAATGCAATTCTTAGTTCCTATCCAATTTGAAAATTTGCCGCTGNAGAAATATTAAACCATATGCAGTCTACCATAATGCATGCAAAAGAATGGAAAACTGATGAATATGTTATTTCCTGGAATAAAGACATCTGGGTTATGGACAAGAGCTGGCTTACCAATGACAATACAACATTCTCCCACTACATGTAATGTTGGACAAAAACAGATTCTTTTGCTCATGAAATAGGAAATCACAGGAAAAGTTTCATTTGTGTATTTATGCCAGATAACTTTGCACTTTTTTTGAAATATTTACTCCAATCTGAAAACAGTTTAAAATTGCAAATAATTCCAGATTTTTCCTTGTGATTGTTTAAAACACCCTCAGAAGATTATTTGGGAAATGTGTCAAAAGCGGATATTAATGTGAATGAAATATATTAAAGTAACAGAGCCACCAGCAACTGTGAAATTAAATTTCATTAAATTTAATATCATTGGACTTGCTGAACATAGTTCAGATACAGCTTGGGAAATTATCTCTTAGAAATAAAACACAGATGTGCAGAGAGGTAGAACATGAGACAGAAAACTGGAGAAAGAACTGAAGGAAAAATAGGTAAACAGTTCATTCAGAGTTTGTTTGTCTGTTTGTTCACAGTTTCTGATGCACGATTCCACCTATTCATTTTAAAGAAGAAATAGAAGTGTGTACTCTTGCCACTAATGATATAGAACTTCGCATCTAGTTTAACAAAACAAAATTAAAAAGAAAGTGATGGTGCCAGTTTCTCAGGGCTGCTTTTCCTATGGAAAAGATGGTGCTTGTAACGATTTGTCTTATTATCATACGAACTTTGGAAAGGCAACCAAATCAGGCATTTTCATGCATATTAATATATGTGAGTAGTAAAAATCTTTAACCACCTGGAGATATTTGTTAGCGTTCACCAGGAAAGTGTATTAACTTGGCACCACAGCACAGAGAAAATATTGGAGAAAGATGAAAATTATTAAATGTTACATCCACAGAAACTGGTGTTGCCTGATGCTTGCCTGGGGTCTGGCCCCCAGTTGCTATGGCAGTGGTGCTCTCCTCTGCCATGTAAAGTTTGTCTTGCATGCGCTGATATTGGCTGGTCAAGAATGCAAATGTGAGTCTGCTGTCCAGACACAACCATGTATTATACCTGAATGGCTTCAAATTTGATAAATTCAAAGGGCTCCTTATGAAGATTTTACTGAGGACTGGTTTCTGCTACCACTTGTTCTACTTCATGCTACTCTTCAGAGAATTTCTAACTTCATTGAAGATACATTAAGTGGCAACAAAAGTTCCTCTCATTGGAGTACTGGCTACTGAAAGAACTGGGAGAGGCCAAATGCAAGCAAAACTATCTTCTGAAGCCTTGCTTGATTTTACAGGTTAACATCCAACGGACAATAAATAAAATGTCACAAAACTTTGAAACTAAGTAATTACAGTAATTAGGAGCATTAATATCCTGGTTTGCTGGCTAATTTTGCCAGAGAGTGGAGTGAACTGTTCCTCAGCATGAGTTTCTGGGGGAAAACAGAAAGCAGATAGTGTATATTTAATTCCTGAAACACTGATACAAAATCTATGGTATTTAATTCAAGGTGTACTAAAAATGAAGTTCTCGGTGGAAAACATGTAAAATCTTGTTTGTGACTCCAATGGATAAACTGCATAGGGCTCAAGATAGATAAAATCTATTTCTTTGTGCTTTCCATTAGTTCTATAACCAACTGCTAATAAATCGATTTAGATGTTCTGAGACAAACTTAGCTTGACTGAAGCTAATGTACTTGTGGCCTGAAAAGGGATGAGGGATTACCAAATGCAATGTGTGGAATCTATTTTTCTGTGTGGTGTATATTACACTGTGTAAAGTTATGCACACCTCTAACTTTCCTTTTTCCTCCTAGTAAACCAGTACTTAGTCAAAGTCTACCGGAACACTCTTTGCGGATTATGAGGCCTTTCTGTGGTCTGTCTGTGCTCATAAGAATATATCACCTGTCAATCTGTAAGTGGATGTTGTCGTAAGGACACTGAATAAGTGTAAGGACACATAGTACCTTCCTCACTGATTACTGTCGATGTTTAGGGCAGACCAGGAGAGCACATCAGTAAGATCAACGCCACAGGAAATGTGTACTCCTACACTTTCCTCCTGTATTAGCTGGCAAACCATCCTGCTTTGGGACAAAGTTTTGCTCAGGATGAGGTATTGTCATTGTGTTGTGTAACATTTTTTGTGTTGGTGTATCCACATTTTGTGAAATTTGTGAACTTGTGCCATAGGCCCTCTTAGACCTCCAGGACTCATAGGCTATGAAAATTGATCTAAAAATTGTCTAACTTTTTATTGAACAGAACTACTACAGGTGTCAGCTGCTACTTTTAGGTAAAGCAGATAGAAAGTGTAAGTACAGAATAGAATAAGAAAAACTGTAGGATTAAGATTTTTAAAAAATATATTTGTATTTGTGTGATTATAAGTTATTTTTCAAGATGTCATGTGTGCATGTACTACTCCTAAAGATTACTACTTTGTTCAGCATTTACTATTTGGATATTTAATTCTTAAGCTGTATAATGGTAAATATTTTTTATAGAAAACCAAAACATTTTCCAAAGGAAAATGATTGTTATTCAGAAACGATGGAAATAGTCCTATCCTTCTTAACCAAATAAACTGCCTTCACTTTACTGAAATTCAGTATTCTTGCACGATTAAACAGCATGATTTTCTTTTTTGTTTTCAAATTTTGAGGAAAAATACTTTTTTACATGCATTACTAAGTGTATGAAAACATTTTGATTCAATTCATTTCATTCTTTCTGGAGTTTCCTTTGTTTTTTTTGATGAATTTAATATTTATTTGTCCTTGATTATTACTGAACATTGAATTCTAAGTTCTTTGAGACTTGGAACTCTCATTTTGTGTATGTAATGGGTCTATGACTTGTCCAAATACTTCTGAAGTCTAAGTCATCTTTTATTGGGGAGGGTAGGAACTTCAGGGGTTCCATGAGGCCACATGTTACTAAGCATTTTGAAGTCATCTGTGGCAAAAAAAAGAACTGAACACCACAAAACCAAACCAAAACAAAACAAAGAAACACTCACAAAAATAACAAACAAAACAAAACAAAAATAAAACAAACCTCAGTGATCCAAAAACAGATTGTTAAATGCAAAGAGATTGGTAAAAGAAAATTAAGTGGTTTAGCAGTTACCAGTGATAATTTGTAACAATGTCCTATTGTATATTTTAATGTACATGGTGGGGACAAAACCCTTGACTGCCCTGTATTACCTCAAATGCTGTGGCAAATCTGAAAGAACGAAAATTGTTCTGTGCTGAAGGTTAAGCAGTGCTTTAGAAATATCTTCATACTTGAGAGCAGATTTGTTTGTTTGTGTTTGTTGAGTATCTTGTTTTGCTTTCACTTCTCCAGAACCAGCCCAGTTTCTCCAAGTACTGTTGACTTTTTTGTTGTGTTACTTTTCGGAAAGAACCTGGAATTAAAAAAACCTTTCAACAGTTGTTTTGAAGAAGATAATTTTGGTTTGCTGCCAAATCCAAGACAGTAGAAAATGACACAGTCCTAACCAGCTGCTGAGCTCATCAGAGGAATACAGACCGGATTCGAGATTCAGAAGCTCATTATCTGATAAAAAGTGCTATTAAAAACAGAAAAAGGAAGGTAACAATACTAAGTTCAATATTAAAACTATAGTAATATTACTTCAGGTTGTTTTAACTCTGTCCAAGATGTGTTGTATGCTAGCATGTAGAACCACAACAGTATTTTAACAAAAGAACAAAGTGTTTTAATTGTTTCATATTTGTATAGTGATTTGAAAAAAAACTCCTATTACACCTATAGTAATAAGTTCCTTAATCTGCCAAATTTCAACAGTTTCTGTTATGTTCCTCTTTTTATCTAGGCCTAAAAACTCTCTCAATGTTCTTGGTAGTCCCTGTATACTTTGCTCTAGTGCAGTAGAATATGTGCTTAAGCCTTAGGTCTCTTACAAGAGAGGCACTTGTTTCCTCCATGAGTCCTGCCATTAAGCAATAGTCCTTCAGACAGAACTACCTCTTGCTGATCTCTGTAATGGATTTTTATGGACCAGACTTACGAAGATTTTCACCTCCATCTGCTGTTAATGGAAATCTGTAGGAAAACTTGTGTGCCTTAAGTTAGATGCTAAATAATCATATACAGGTTGTGGTAGATTCACAGTGTACAGCATCAAGATTTGTAAATCTATCAGAAATATAGTTGTTCATCAATTCGAAAGCATACCTGTTTTTTTCTTGTTTGTTTGTTTGTTTGCTTTGATTTGCAAAGATTAAGGAATATTAACGCCAGATCATAAGAGCTTCTTTAAGAAAAATAAAAGCAATACAGTCCTTATAGATGGGAAGAAAAAAAAAAAAACTGCAAAAGCTAATTCACTTCTCACACAAGAGATTTGTGTACTGTGTATGGTGCTTTCACAGTGGGTAAAAATATGAAGATGACTTTTTAGATCAACTCCAAATAACCATTTTTCCAAGTGTGTATGGTCAATTGCACTCAGCTAAAATGCAATAACTCTTTTTTTTTTTTTTTTTTTTTTTTTTTTTTTTTACAGTACTCTGGTATATTTCACAGTTAAGTTGTCTCTTGCAAAATTGAATTGTAAATTTCTCTCTGCAGACAAGGAGTTGGGGGCATTGGCGGATGAGAGGCAAGACATGAGCCAGCAGTGCACATTGACAGCCCAGAAGGCCAACTGTATCCTGGGCTGCATCAAGAGAGGGGTGGCCAGCAGGGAGAGGGAGTTGATTGTCCCTCTCTGTTCTGCCCTTGTGAGGCTCCATCTGGAGTACTGAGTCAGGAGCCCCCAGCACAAGAAAGACACGGTGCTGTTGGAGTGGGTCTAGAGGAGGCCACATAGGTGATCAGAGGGCTGGAGAACCTCTCCTATGAGGAAGGGTTTAGAGAAATGGGCTTGTTCAGCCTGGAGAAGAGAAGGCTCCAGGGAGACATCATCACAGCCTCCCACTACTTAAAGCGAGCTTATAAATAGGAGGGAGGGTGACTTTTTACATGAGTATATAGTGATAGGATAAGGGGGAATGGTTTTAAACCAAAAGATGGGAGATTTAGTTTAGATGTTAGGAAGGAAATTCTTTACTCAGAGGGTGGTGAGACACTGGCACAGGCTGCCCAGAGAAGCTGTGGATGCCCCATCCCTGGCTGTGTTCAAGGCCAGGCTGGATGGGGCTCTGGTGTCCTCGTTTCAGCTGGGACAGAGTTGATTTTTTCTTCATAGTGTCTGGTATAATGCTATATTTTGGCTTTGAGAGAAAAGAATGTTGATAACACACCGATATTTTAGTTGTTGCTGGGCAGTGCTGTACAGAGCTAAGGACAGGGAGAGAGGCCGAAGGGGCAAAAGTTGCTAGAAGGGGACAGAACCAGGACAGCTGACCTAAACTGGCTGAAGGGCTATTCCATGACTTATGGAATATGTTATGTGAGAAGAACCTATAAAATAATGGGGAGTTGGCTGGGAGAGGCAGCCACTTCTTGGGGACTGGCTGGGCATCAGTCACTGGGTGGTGAGGAACTACATTGTCCATCACTTGTCTTGTAAATATACATATATTATTATTATTACAATTTTTTATCTTTTCTGTGTTAGCAAATAGTTTTTTATATCTCAACCCACAGGTTCTACCTTTTTTAATTCTCTCCCCCATCCCTCTGGGAGAGGGGAATGAACAAAAACTCTGTGTGGTGCTTAGCTTGCCAGGTTAAACCACAATGCTATGAAGCTTAGTGTACAGGGAGCTGATGAAGGAGTATTTTAAACTTCAGACTCTCACCTTGGAGAGTGTTGTTACTCTTTCATATGGCATTCAGAACAGATTAGGAGGTTTGCTTTACACAAATCTCAAAAAAGAAAAAAATTACTGTGTCAAAATTTTGGGATTAAGGAAGAACAGCACAAAGGAATTCTGACAAGAAAGAGCAGGCTTTATAGTGAGGCATTGATTTATTTTGTGTGATTTCTATTTGCAAGTGTAAATATACTTAGGAAACTTACCTAAAAATCCAACTTACAGATAAAATTAGAAAATAAAAAGAAATCTAGACCTAGTCACTATGCTATTGAACTGGAAAAATATTAACATAATATAACACAGTGGTATATCCAACTGTTCATGAAAGCCTCGAAGGACAAAAAAAAAAAGAAATCAACTTGTTTTATTAAAAAGCCCAAAAATAGAGTGTAGTTGGAAATAGATGACAAAGTATTCTGACTCCCTGAAAACCTAGTAATAAATTTACAGTAGTACTGAAAATAAGAATTAATTTGATCATTTAATACCTGGACAATGGGAAAAAGGTAAATGAACAGATGTTCCCTTATCAAGGAAATTGTAAGTGCTACATTAATTAAGTGATTTGTGATCCGGAGTATGAATTTACCATCTCTAGTTGTGTATATTTTCATAACATGAAGTGTGGGGATTTATACTGGTCAGCCTTTGAGAAATGAACAGGGAAAGAAGATAAAAAGTATCATGATGATTATACAATGCAATAGCATTCACCAGCACCAAAAAAAAAAAAAAGAAAAAAAAAGAAAGAAAAAGCACAAGCTTACATAGCCACAGCATTCAAAAATGTAGGGAGTGAATCACTGGCAATGGGAACTCCATCAGAATTAGGAAATTAAGTTCATTAAAGGTGTGGTAACTTAATTTTCTATGCAAGCATGTAANCCAACAGCAAACAAAGAATGTGCCACCCCTTTAGCAGACTTGTAATCTCTCAAAGTTCTAAACTGAACTAGGTTTAGTAATATTGTATGAAGAAATTCTGTATACTGAAGCAGCATATGAAGGCTAGTCATGTAACACTTCTTGATTAAGTTTTGATCTGCAGTAATGCTGCTAGTGCTAGACAATGTATTATGTTGCAGGTTAATGAAAACCAGGAGGTGTTCATTTCTTCAAGTTTGTATATTTTAGAAGTGATGGAAGAGAAGTAGCAAATAGGCCTTTGAATTAGTGCATGATACAGACAGAATACGTCTGGGGACTTTGTGTTCCTCATCCAAAAGCAATTTTGAGCCCTTAAAAATAAAGAAAATAACACATTCTATGATATTCCACATTGAATTTTTTTTTTTTTAGAAAAAAAAAAATCCTGGAGAAATGAAAGCAGGTACTAGAATGGTATAATGTAGGATAGGTAGGTATTTTATTTTCTGTTCATAGAAGCATTTACCAAATTAATTTGGAAACAAACAAGCATCTACCAAAACAAATTTGGTTAAGTCTCAGGTGTTTTTCAGATTAAAAATAGATGAAAAACTTGACATTTTCTTCAGGACAAAGTGAGGTAAATCCAATATTTTCTAAGTGAATATTAGTATTTTTTCCTGCAGTCTTCAGATAACACTTTTTAAAAAATATGTATAATTTAAATCATTGTTAGAGAAACAGGATAAAAAGGAATTGCTTAAGGGGTGGTTAAAGAGCAGGATTACAGTTTAGAGAAAATAAAGATATATTAACAATAATGTAATTGACAGAGTTACTTGCTTTGTCAGAAAGTATGGAATTACCATTAGTAGTTATTCATAAGCAGGCATGAATGGGAATGAGACCACAGAAGAGATTTTTGGCGCTAGACATGAATGTAGACCTCATTTCAACAGACTGGTTTCTTTGACACTCTCCTAGTTCAGGATACACACCAGTAATTGATATTAACATCTGAGCTGGAAAGGGTGAAGCTGCTGTTGCAGCTCTTAGAACTTGAATAACGATACACTTAAAAAAAGAAGACACTCCTAAGTCACCTATTTCTTTTCCTTTCCCAGAAAATGTAGTAAGACATATGAAAATTAGCTGAAATTTGGAGTAAAACATCTGAAAAAAAAAGTTGCAGCTGAAGTACACTCAAGGTGTATACAGAAGTTCATTAATCAATCTGAACTGATGAAATGTAATAATCAAGAACCTTAATAAAACTGAATTGCAAAACTATCCTCCAACAAAATTGTAGCTCAGATTTCCTTCTGTTTGAACAGAAGCAATACTCACATACAAGAAGTACAAGTTATTAGAATTCAACTGTCAAAAAATTAAATTGGTTTTGAGATTTATAAAGGCTAAAGAAATTACAGAACACTAACTAAAGAAAGCCTCTCATCCACATTTTGGATTAAGCTGTGGAACAAATTCAGTTTGTGTGTAATACTGTTACAATATTCCTAATTCAAAAACGCAATAAGGTCCAAAGACCTGCATCGATCTTTACAGAAATAAACTAATGAAATAAAAGATTTTTCTCAGCAAAGAGAAAGCTTAATTTCTTTGTGAAAGTAAACCCCAGATATTGTTTTAAAATCTAGCACAAACCTGACAAATAGTCATGTAATAACTCTGGTGTCTTTATTGCAAAAGAGAAAATGCTAATCTGTTTTGCTAATTTCAGTCAAATTATGACAAGTTTCCATCCTCTAATGATAAGAAAAAAAAAACAACAGAACTATTATGAAACTAGAATATTAGCAGCTTTACCTATTTGACCATATTTGTACTTTTCTTAAACTTCATGCATTCCATAAGTCATTAATCACATGAGAAACTCAGCATGTGTTTTCATTTCTAATAGCCATTTCATTTTCACTATATTACTAAGAGAGGAGAGGGCTACATGGATACCGAAACATGAATGAAAAGTAGGCTAAACAAACAGGATAAACAAAAAACACTGCAGAATTACCACCATGATAATGCGGTGCATATTAGGCTGCGAGTTTTGAAAGTTCAAACCTGGCAATGCTCAGGACAACCTAGATTTACCTTCAGGCGTTCTTGTGAAGCAGTAAGCAGTTTTTCAGCCAGAGGGCTGGCTTATTGTTCCCTCCATGAAGGGATACACATCAGTGGAAATACAAAACACAGCATTTGCAAAGTAATTGCAAAGCCTTCTGTTCTGCTCCAGTCCTAACTTCTTTAAGATCACTTGAGTACTGCTCAATCCCTGTAGTCCCCAG
>VXAV01008667.1:176788-193593 GCA_013399715.1 Alectura lathami
ATAAACACATTTCCAGTGAGTTAATAGGATTTGCTGCCAAAATAGAAGGCTATGTCATATTCACTTTCAAAGAAAACCATCATTCTGGACACGTACTATTACTTATTAGTATTAATGGCCTGGATGAAATAGAAATGAAATTTAAATCATGTTTACTAAGTTTGGAGTTAGAGAAAACATGGAGAAAACCGTAAGTATGGTGAGAACAAGATTAGAAATCAAAGTCAGCTGGATAATTTGGGGAAATGGTCTGAAAAAGCAGGATAAATTTTGAGAGATGTGCAAAGTATATAATTAGCTGCTTGGAACAGTTGTTTACAAAAACATCAGGAAGTTAAAATGTTGTAGGAGGAGAAAGAATGTCAGCTGTGTTGGAAGAGGTAGAAGCACTGTATTAGGATAAAACTAAATAGAAAGATACTCTGGAAGATTTTTGAAATAATCCTCCTATGAAAACATGCCCATATGAACAAACTTTCCACAAACATTGTCCCTTCAGGCAGGCCTAAAAAGTTTCGCCTCTGCAGTTCTCTCCTCGATATCAGTGAGATATATATATTGAAGAGCACCAGTTACTGCTGAGTACACCGTCTTTTGGTCTGCCCAGCATTAGTAAGTTGAAATACTACAGCAAGTTGTGGCCGCTGACCTTTGAGAAAGTAGAGATTTAGCTTCCTTGGAAAACGTCTGCTGAGTTCAGGTGTTTAGAGAACATGCTTAGAGAACATGAAGCAAGATTAAATGTGCTACAAGAATAAAAAGACTACAGAAGGGATGCAACAGTTTTCAAAGTATGTAAAAAGTTGTTGCAAAAACAAAAGACATTGTTCTCCACATGCGCAGTAACAGGAAACAATAGACTTCCATTACAGCAAAGTCGAATCAAGTACGATATTAGAAAAATAAATGCTAGTGAAACACTGGAAGTTACTGGGGAAGGTGCAGTAGCATCCCCTCCACTGGTTATCTTAAAAAAAAAAAAAAAAAAAGAGGTTAGAGATGTATCTACAAGTACTGTCAAACATAGCTGCTACTTCTTTAGGTTGGCAAGAAGGAGAAACGCACTCTAGTTTTATGGCTGAAGGGACCATGTGTCTGTGGAAAGTTTCAGATGAGATGTTTACTGCTAATGCTACAATGTTTTTGTGAACTCATTACGGTTTAATAAAACAGTATGAACTTTTGAGTCCATGTCACGGAATCTGAGGTACCTAGTAGTTTAAACTGAGAACTAAAAAGCAAGAAAAATGGGGTGTAATATTTAAGGAAGAGGAGAGATACCATGGAGCACTGGATCGTGTTTTAGTCTGTGCTGGTGTTCACAGTGCTAGACAACTCTCATGCAGCAAATTGCTCGCAAGTGTCAAGTTGTTAAGTTTTCCTAATTAATGATATATCTAGATTCCCAGATTTACAGAATAGTGGGTGTGAACATCTGGATGGAGAGGTATAAAGGGATGGAAGTACTAAAGGGGTTTCAGTGTCTCATTAGAGTGGCCTGGCGTGGCATACTGTATGCAGTATGTAAAGCAGAAACATAGTGTACAGTTGTACGAGAAGCTGATGGTAACTGCATGGAAGTATATTAGCAGTACCTGCAGAATTCATATCCTCGGTATTTATATTTAAGAACCGATGTATTTACAATTTTGGTCACATGGTCAATGCATCCATTCCAAGCCCATGAAATTGAGAAATTGCCGTCATTTCAATATTTGTACAGCAACAAAACTCCAGAGTTATGTATTCATTGACTTTTAATAAGAATTTTGTGCAATCAGTCACTTGTGGGAAAAATTATGTATGATCTTGTAAGTTGTAACTTGTGTGCAGTTTCTGTGTAGTCACAACTGTCACCTTCTAACTTGCATTTCTTTTCCAAGTTTGCTTTATGTCCTCTTTGCTCTGCAATGCTTTTATGTTCAGAACATTTGTAAGTAATGTAGATACTAGACAAGGACTATGAGTAGGTAACTTTTCTGCGTTATTCTTTTTCTTTTTGGTAGCATAGAAAAAATAAATCCTTTAATGGTACTTTCTTGAAAGTAAAATACATCACACATCTTTGGTATGTTATTTCCATAGAATAAAATCAACTACTACAACAGAAGGATGACCACTTGGATTTGTTTCTCTAGTTTCTGCCACTCTATATAATATACATATAAAGCATATATACATATTTATGCAGTATATAAGGTATATACATAGAAGTGTAAAATATATATATTTCTGTATATGTATATGTAAATCACTGTTTTGGTGATTTTCCTTTCCTCCTCATCTAACGTAGCCTTAATATTGTCCTCCACTTTTCTCTAAACTTAGAAAAAAATTATTGTGCTGATAACTTTGAGTTACATTTTCAATTTATAATTGTTGCTACTTGTTAAAACATCTGTATCCTTGCATCTAAGCAACATTTTGAACCCTATGAAGCCTAAAAGGGCCATGTATTTGTTTGTCTATGCTAAGTGAATGTATGCTGTTACAGGTTTTAATAAAATACCAGAGAAGAAAAACTCAAAGACAATTTGATTCAATTTAGACAAGTCACACAGAACAAATTGCACCTTCAACATTAATCAAGAATTAATGAAGCATAGCTTTCTTCAGATTTCTATTTTTCCACCCCCCCAACAGCCCCTTCCATAGTCCTACCCACCCTAAATTTTCTCTGACACTCCTGTTAACCAAGGACAGCGTGCACTTTGTGGTTAGTCTGGAGAAGCATGCATATCGATCGGTTTGAGTGCTTGCACTGATCTCTGAAAAGAGTGTATACTGACTGAGTTCATCTTCTTTCCTTTGATGGGCATTTTCCTGTCCTCTTACCTCTTAATATTAAAATGGAGGATATTATTTTTGAGTCTTTTATGTGTTTTTTTTTTTCTTTTTTTTTCAGAACAATCTCAATTAGCAAAAATGAATATTGTAGGAAGTGGATGGACAGGCAGTCATGCTGCTTGTTGGATTACTTTTTGGAGGGATAAATAATTATTTCAGATGGATAATATTTGTTTTAGCAAACATAATTTTGTGTTATCTTTAATCTGACCAAACAAAATATTTGATCATACTATAGGTTTTAAAGTAACCATTTTCCATGCTCCTTTATAGATTTATTCTCTTATAAAAAGTACAAGTCCATATTAAACATTGTATTTTCCAGTTGAAAGTTAGTTTTCTCTAATTTTCAATATGAAGTGAAAATATTTTTTTAAATTATTTTTTTTATGTATTTCTCTTATTATATGGCATGATAAATGATGCATATGATCATAAGCGTAACCCTCAGTCACTTTTGACACAGGAAATACCAGTTTAAAGGAAGCGGTTTAATTTCATGGAGTGGATCAGAATTGTAATTCAAAATGGAATACAGTACAGCACATAGTGGAACACATGCTGCATTGCTGGAGTGGATATGCCTGAGATTTCTCTGAGCCTGCATAAGTCATGTTACTCAGTATGCTTTACTTTTGAGTAATACAGACCATTCCAATGGAATGGTAACAACACCTTTGCATTATATATCATGCATTATACCACCACGATACAGAAAGACCTATTAATTCTTTACAGTTTAAATATTTGGGAAAATATTTCTTCCTTCTTTGTTCTTTACCTGCTGTGAACTTCTGTGCAAAGACCACAGGAGTCTTTGAAATAATTAAAATAGCTATTGTACACATGCTACATTTTGACTAAGATAAGTGAAACATTTTGAGGTCTGTCAGGAAAACCTTTTATGAATCACTGAGAAGCTGTGTTTCCTCCCTTTCAGTGTAGTAAAACTGTGCTACAAAAAAAAGCTAAGAGATAGCTTATGATTGGTTCAGAACTTGAGTGCATCAATAACATCTTCTATCCTTTTCTTTATTGTTTTAAATGCATTGAGGAAGACAATAGATGCCTTTCATGGGTTAATTTGCTTTGCTCGCTGATTTGCTTTCAAATAAGCAGCAGCTCAGAGTCACTTAGAATCTTCCCATGTCTCAACCTGTTTGGTGACGTGTTAGTGCACAGACAATTTTTGGGCAGCGCCATGTATTTATGCGTATTTTTAGTCCTTGTTGATAATGTGAAGATATTTTATCCCACAGACATAAACCTCCTCAAGAACATGGCAGCAGTAACTCACTGGCTCATTTTGGAGAAGTTTCTTTCAGTGAATGCACATGTGGACAGGTATATCCCAACTTCCACCCTACACCCTAAATTAACCAGACCTAGTTCTGGACTGGAACTTGTGTAAATAAATTTGCATTCCCTTCTCACTGAGTTGGTTTTTACTTACCAACATACTAGGCTTATCAATGTGAGTACTTTCCTTTAATTTCAGGATACTAAAAGTGGGCAGTAACAGGACAAGAAACCTGCTTTTCAATGAAGAATTATATTTAGATTTTGCCCAAGACTTAAATGTACTTAAGAATATTTCTGGTAAGAGAAGTTTCATCCGCTATATTGTCATCTTATTTTTCTGAATTCCTCAAGACCATCTCTATGAAATGTTCTTAATATCATTTGGAATTCCTTCTTTCCTAAATTCGTTACTGGAATCGGTAACTGTGGTTTGTTTCATTCTCAGATTTCTGTAAGACATCAGGTGATTTTTGTTTACTCAAAATTTAACAAGAATGCTAATGCCATTGCCAGCTCTAATTGCTTAGCTGGAAAGGGCAATCACGATTTACATTAATTTTACTACCTTCATAACTGATTAAAATCTTGGTCTTGTGGCTTTGTTTTTAGACATTTTTCCACAATTGTGTGACAATAAAATACTGTTAGGCAGTCTCTTCTGATTTATTGACATTACAGGGCATCTTACAGTCTGAAGACTAATCGACTTTAACTACAAATTTCATACTCAGCATGGCTCAAAGCCCTTATTAAATGGCTTCCTGAAAAATATTGTGTGTCAGTGAGACTTTTTCTCTTCGTCCTTCATTGTGATTCTGTGTTAGGCCAATTATTAATGGTGCACTGGTCAAGGATTTTAAAGATTAAAATCATATTTAATAAAGATCAGAAGAAAATCTGTAAAGAAGCACTCCTCTGTGAATATAAATGTATGTAGATAATGTAAGATAGCTTTACTGGCAATTAACTTTTTGACTATCAAATATCTTCAGTTCTAACAGTATAACTGTATAACATAATAAAAATAAAAATTGCCCATATCTTCTGTACACTTAACCTATGGGAACTTGCTACTAAATTAAAAGTGTTTAGAAAAGAACTGATTTCACACTGTATGTATGAGTTCAATGGTAAATATTACAATGACATCAGTAGAGGAGACTTGTGGGTGGAGGTAAATGGTGATGTGTAATAGGGGAAGGGAGAAGGGGTCTAGAGTCTTCAGATGGAACAAAATCCAGAGGAACTGAAAGAAAGCTGGAGATAACACTGTGTATGAGTGACAGCATAGCTGATGGCACAAAGCAGGAGAAGCAATGCCTCTCTGCATTCTCCTCTGTTATGTGTATATTGTTGAACCGATTCTCTTGGAACAGTTTGTATATGGACAAGGTATAAAATAGATCTGCCTAACTAGTATTTTTTGACACTAACTTCGGTTTTACCCCTTTCTCGCCCAGAGAAGGTGGAAACTGGAGGCCTCTGCTTGTATGGATGTGAGCCCTTTTTCCATCTCTGTAGTGTAGGCTGGTATTTTGACACTTGTGTCTCATTCCTCTTCCTCTGACCTATCTATCACTTTTACTGTCTCCTGGGAAGAACTGCAACCATGGAGAAAATATTACTTTCTGCAGGTGTTGCAAGTCACCTAGAACTGATGGCTGTTGCTGTCATTTGCTAAGCAGCAGACAATGACTCAGAATCTTTTCCTTCTACACCGTGCTTGGGTAGCTCTACAGAAAACAAAACAAAACAAAAAACAGAAAACTTAAGGGAACTGGTATGAATGAAGAAGTAGGTTCTATTACATTTTGGCACATAAGCATCAGCAACTGAGGTAGGACATGAATGAAACAGGGAAAAAAGGGACTGAGTCTTCAGTTATCAGAAAATGTAGGATTTCCTCCACTGATATTAATAACCATTCAGGTATGCAGTTGTGCGTGGGAGGGATACAGTGGGTTAATAATCTGCTTAATGTTCCTCATGGCATAGCAGCAATCTGAGAAACCTACTCTATCCCTAAAGTAATGTCATCTCCAGCTCTGCAACATAATTCAGAATGCTAAGGGAGATGACAGAGTTCATGATGCCTGAAAGACCAGCACCAGCGAGGATTTTATTATTATTATTATTTTTATTTTTTGTCTTATATAAAAGGAAGGACTCCAACCTTTCCTTTGCTGTAAATGAGGAACTGAAACAAAACATTACTTACTTTGACAGCTGACTTTTACAAATACATGTTCAATACCAATAAGGAACATTGCCTGGAGTAAATCCCTACCAGAGTTCATTGTCTGCATTTGTTATCACCAAATATGTTACAAACAAGCAGAAAAAATGAAATAAGTTTAAGGAGTTTTAAGAATATGTCATTTTCTTTTCTATTTCTTTTTATTTGCCACACACATTCTTAATTCTGCATTTTGACATATTATCTTCTGTCCCAACCCCATCCTCATTTCTAGCTATTTCTACCATATTTAATCATTTTTTTCACTAAAATATTACATTTAACCCTCCTTGCCCCTTCTTATATCCTTCTCAACACTAATCTGTATTTCTTTATTATTCCTTAAGATTTTCTGTTCAGACATTCTCATGGCATTCCGTCTTAAATTACATGTCCTCATTGATGTCACATTTCTGTGGTTTATTTAAATCTTTCCTCCAGTTCTACAGACTCTAGGTCCTGAGTTCTGGTCTCTGTTGCTCTTGCAATGTCACAGCTTCTTCACATACTCTCTTGCTAGTGCTCTTCTCAGCCTCTTTCCTTTCATCATTTCCCCTCCTGTCGGCTTTGTTTTTGTTTTTGTTTTACTGTTTTTCTAGGGTATTATCCCAAACGTTAATCACTCCATTTTTCAGCGCAATTATGTCTTTATGAATTTACTTGTAAAGTTTCAACAGACCAAAGAACCTTTGGTGAATGCTGTAAGTTGCATCTCTCTCCTTTTTTGTGTGTGTGTGATTTTCCTTTATTATAACTTGTTGCTAGTGGCAATTTTCCTGAGGGGAGATATTCTTCAATAATATGTATGTGTACATATATGTTGTGTGCGGATGTCTTGCAAAGTTCACCTCACCTCACTGGTTTCATAAAAGGATAGAAGAAACTGGAAGACACCAGAAGGAATCTTCATGTAATACTGCTTATATGGAATGATATAAAAATCTGAATGAAGAAAAATACGATGCAAAAATAAAACTGTGCAAATAGAGCTCTTAATTTTGTAAAGAATGAGGAAGTATATATTGGCCTACTAAAACTCACAGAAATGTTGTCAGTGATTAGATCCTCATCTGGGTAGAATTTAAGCAAAGCTATTCAATCTAGACAGAACATGTTTCTAACTTATAAATAAAATAAAACCTGACAATCATTTAGAATTCTTATCCTCCTTAAAGGAATTGCTGTGCTGGCTGTTGCTAAGCATTTTTTTAGTTAGAGTGCTTGATTAGATGTCTATATATGTCTGGTCATCAATATATATGACTTAGGAATAATTTGGTTTAGCTATTTCAAGTTGTTCTGATGAATAGTTGATGTCGGGTAATTTTTATCTGTTCTTAAAGACACCACTTTGATTTATCACTAACAGAAGTGTGCATAAACACACACACTGGAGAAAATTCATTTCTTTTTGACAAAGACTTGTATAACAAATTAAAGAGACAAAACACAAGTGTATTTTGAAATATATCTCTAAGTGTTCTTCATGAAATAAAATTTTAATCAAACTTTTAAAAACAAATTATGCAGTTACATATTGACTGTACAGATTATAGATTTATTTTTCTGTATCAATTAATTATGGATTTGACAACAGCTTCACGGCTGTTTGTTTTTGACTGGTGGAATTATAGCCAAATTGTTGTAGAAAAGATTTGGACACCAGCAAAAAATAGTCTGGTTTAATGGAGTTGTGCCTGTCAAAAAAAAAAAAAAAAAAAAAAAAAAAAAAAAAAAGAAAAAAAAAAGAAGATGCTTCAGCATTAATACAAACAGCTTCATATTCTGTTTGGAGATTAGAATCTGTAGCTGGTTGTGCTCTATTAACATTAATCTGCACTTTCCTCTGAGATCCAGCACAAAAGAAAACCACAAGAGCTGCTGTTTCTTATCATCATGCCTACAGACTCTAAATTAGAATAGGTCCTATTATTTAATGAGTTGTATAAAGTAATCAACAGTCCCCTTCCTCAGAGCTCAGTATGTTTTCCACAAAGCTCTGGATTGTTAAGTGAGGTAAAGAAGCATGCCCATCTCTTCCAGTCACTCTGGCCTGACTGCTGGGGCCCAGTATGGTGCCTGTGGACCCAGAATCTCTGCCCCGGCTGGGGACAAAGCTGCCACTATCCCCTTTGATGGTTTAGCCAGTAGCAAAGCTGAGCACATATCCCAGAGGCAGAGGCATACACAGAAAGACAGGACACTGACATTACCAGCCAGACGGACTGCCCCAGCCAAGGGCTGCCTTGAACAGGACTCACATAAATGTAACACAGACACAGACAGCTGACACCCCTTCCTCCTCTCCAGCTGACAGAGACAGAAGTTCAGTAGTATTCACACACACAGCACTCCCCAGGTACACAAGCACACACACATTTGTGGATCCCTTCATTGAAAAAAAATATATAGAAGCATTTGGTCTTCAGTATTCCTCAGTAAGAAAAAATAATAATAATAGTTCTGCTCTTTTGCATTAAAAGTTCTTGATGGTCAAGCAAATAATTGAAACATTTAATCAATGTGTTTCATTGTTCATATTTGGCAGATTATAAGGGATAGGTATAGCAGACTAGGGTGCAAACCTTCAAATACTTTGCTTGCAGATAGGTTTAGCGTAGAAGTGCTGCAAAATATGTATGTAGTATTCTTTGTTTAATGTGCTTTATTTATACATACAGAAGTCTTATTCAGTCCAGCATGCATGCAGTTCTTTCACAACTGTAGGTCGCAGGCCAGTGTTGAGTTCATGGATTCCCACACTTAATTAAGAATAAGTCTGCTTACAGTGAGTGGAGTTTGGTTTCAGCTCTTTGTTGCACCGGAATACACAGTAAGCCCATCAGTGGGAACAAAACAAGTTAGCACCCTGAGTTTTTTGTTCAATGCCAGGATTTGATCAGAGATACTACTTTGTTGTTTCAAAAATTGTAGGAATGTTGTTGTTGAATAGCTTGTGCACTAACAGCTAACACTAATCATCCACACACTGAAGTTCTTTCTATGTTTTGGTGCCTCACATATTAGTAAAGAACATTTTTACATGAGCATTCCTCTCCCCAGAGTTATGGAGAACATTACTAAACAAGTAAAATTGTTAACATAATTAAGAAGGTAATAACACTACCAATAAACAGAGTATTTGCCTTCTGCATTAGGGGGTGACTTTTATAATCAAATCTCAAAACAAATAGACATGATGCATTACAATACAGAAATAACCTGTAAGTCACTGTGGCAAAGTTAGAGCAGGCAGTTACTGTGTGATATTGCTAAACTGTTAATTGTAGTTGCTAAGTGTACAGCTAGTTTTGTGTAAGAAATCACACTTTCCTGTTTTGTTTTCTTTGTTTAAAACATATTAATTATTCAAAGAGGAATAGGTGTAAGAATCAATTTATAAATTCTGACTGGTTTAAGTCTAGCCTTCAAACAAAAGGTAACTGGAGATTTTAATCACTACTCAGTGTAGTTCAATCCCCAAGAGGAGAACTCAATTGTAAGACTAGTCCTTGATTTCAGAAGTAAATTCTTTTCCCCTAAACTAAGTATATACAACCTACACTTAGGTGTTACCTTAGGTTCTCTGTAACAGAGAGAAAAAAGCTATCTCTAGAGAGAGCAGTTTCTGCCATCTTGTGACGAGGCTGCTATGATAGGTCTTCTGGAGATTTAGATGACACGGTGGAGTCATTTCCCTGAATTGTCTTCCCTATTCTTGCCATTTTCTTATCAAAGTCTGTGAACCAAATGTATTTGTGCTTCTTTTTGCACCTAATACCAGCCTTGTCCTCTAATTCAATCTTCTGCAAGTCTCTGAGAGCTGATTAGCCTTGGCTCGTTACACTGAAGACTTAAAACAGTGGCGGTTTGAAATGGTGTATGAAATCTCAAAAAGTTCATCTTTGGGTTTCACGGTGAGAAAAGTAACCTTTCAGTTCAAATAATACCTCTAAGCTTTGATACAGAGGTAAGCTTGAATTAGAGAAGAGGTATGAAACAAACAACTAGACTTGAAGTGATTAATGCGCAAGTAACTGGAGACTCAGTGCAGTAGTAAAACACATGCACATTTACTTACAGAGTATCAGTTACCTTTGATGGCTATGCCTGAAAAATCACTTTGCTGAACTTTACTGCAGGTCCTTAAGGCAGCCCTGTACCTTGAGGTGCAGTGCTAGCAGAATGATACTGTCTGTTAAGAGAATGACAAAAACATGGTTCATTCTGAGGCTAAAACAAGGTGTGTGATGATTGCTGAATGAGACAGGAGATGCAGCACGGAATACTGCTTTCTTTGGAGCAGCTGTCACCTAGGAAAGTCTTCTTGTTGTCGAGGGACTGTGGCGGGGTTGCTGAGGACAGGAATATTGCAGGGCTGGCCAAGTGCATTTCAGTAAACCTCTTCCTAGCATTACATTTCTGTTGTCTGTATGATAAAGTGCACAAAACGAGGCAGCTTGAAACAAACTAATGAGCGGATACATGAACTGAAATGCAAAGCAAATTTCAGGAAATAACTTCTTTCAAACACAGGCAGAATTGGGTAATCAGTCACAAATGACAGAGGCGATATTGCTTTTCAGAGTATGTACTGCATTGCAGCACATAATTAACATCTAATGTAACAGAGCTCTAGAGGGTATTTTGTTACAGTCAGAGGAAAAGAAAAACTGGTAATTTCAGATCTGGTTTGTGAATCTGAATTCTGATAGCATTGCTTGAGCAAAATAAGAACAAAAAGAGACTCAAGAGAATCCCAAGTCTCTTTGTGTTATTTCTCTTTGCAGTCTTATGTGAAGGCAGGAAGTAGTAATCTCTGCCAGAGCTGTTACTGCAGACTTCCACTGGGTCTTCTGAGATCTGTGTAAGAAGTTGCTACATAAATGATAAGTGTAATCTGTCAGTCTTTATAATTATTCTAGGTCATTTAAACAACAATCTAAAAATGAAGAAAAATAATTTTGTATGTATCTATGCTCTGACGCTTGCCCAAGTATTTTCCAGCATGATTGATAATGGGTCAGTGATGACATGTTCTCAGAAAGGTCCTTCATTAAACCAGGGGGGAAAAAAAAAAAAGTGATTTTTTTTTTTAATCCTATATTTAAGAGAATTTCGAAGCTTCAGGGAAACCAGAATAGTTGACTCAAGGTGCAGCCTGCCAGCTGAGGTGCCAATTTCTCCAATCTATAATTTAATTAATTTTTTAATAAATACTAATGTAAGTGTGTGTCACATGAAATTGACCTTGAAGTTGTGATGGTCTATGAGGTCAAATGATTCAAGGCATTCTTGCTATTCATATCTATGTATGTAAGGAAAATATCTAAAACAAGAAAAAAAGATCCATAAAAGCATGGACTGAATTTCTGCAGTAGAGTTTTCTATGAAATTCAGTGTCACTACTAAATTGCACTTTTGCAACAAATCATCAGACTGAGAGAGCTGAAGCTGTTCAGACTTGAGAAGAGAAGGCTCTGGGGAAACCTGATAGCAGCCTTTCAATATCTTAAGGAGGGCTACAAGAAAGAAGGGGACGGACTCTTTACCAGGGTCTGTTGTGACAGGACTAGGGGAAATGGTTTCAAATTGAGAGAGGGGAGATTTAGACTGGATATAAGGAAAAAGTTTTTTACAATAAATGTAGTGAATGGATGCCCCGTCCCTGAAGACCTTCAAGGTGTGGCTGGACAGGGCTCTGAGCAACCTGATCCAGCTGTAGATGTCCCTGTTCACTGCAGGGGAGTTGGACTAGATGGCCTTTAAAAGTCCCTTCCAACTCGTCCGATTCTACGATTCTATGATCTTACTCTAAATCACAATCGGTTTTCAGCATTACAATCCTCAAAACTGTTTTACTGGTCAGAAAAGCTGTCAAATCAGTCCAGAGGAGGGCCACAAAGATTATCAGAGGGCTGAAGCACCTCCTCTACGAAGGCAGGCTGAGAGAGTTGGGGTTGTTCAGCCTGGAGAAGAGAAGGCTCCCGGGGGACCTGATAGCGGCCTTCCAGTACCTGAAGGGGGCCTACAGGAGAGCTGGGGAGGGACTCTGTAGAAGGGCATGTAGTAATAGGACAAGGGGTAATGGCCACAAACAGGAAGAGGGGAGGTTTAGGCTAGATATGAGGAAGAAGTTCTTTCCTGTGAGGGTGGTGAGACACTGGAACAGGTTGTTCAGAGAGGCTGTGGCTGTCCCCTCCCGGGAAGTGTTGAAGGCCAGGCTGGATGGGGCTCTGAGCAACCTGGTCTAGTGGGAGGTGTCCCTGCCCATGGCAGGGGTTGGAACTAGATGATCTTTAAGGTACCTTCCAAACCAAACCATTCTATGATTCTATGATTTGGAGAAACAGATAATGTAATTAATTTTACACTTTGAATGTAGCGTTCCAATTATTAATTAATAATTCCAGTAATCTACCATTCTTTGGTAAAGTTGCATTGCAGCTGGTATTTTTATTTCTTTTTCTCTGTTGCTTATTAAAGAAAAAAAAATATTTTTTTGCCAGTTGTACCACTAAAAAAAGTATGCTTTTTCTTTTTCTGCATTTAGTAGATATGTATTAGTGTGCATTATTGTGTATGTTAGGTATTTTTTCCTCTTTTCACAGATGCATCAAGGAAAGAGATTCAGTTTTACAATTTCCACAACTTCATTTGGATTTTTACATAAGAAAACTCTAGATTTATTTATTTATTTATTTATTTATTTATTTATTTATTTATTTATTTATTTATTAATCTATCAAAAACTTAAATCAAGCTGTAAATAATAATTTTAACACCTTACATTTTTACTGATGATTCCACTTCTGCCGCTGGAATTGGGTTCTGTGTTTTCACTCTCAATTAACCGGGCACTTGCTTCTACTTGTGGTACCCTCTACTCTGGACAATTCTTGTTCTCATATATTATTTCATGACAAAGATATAGATGAAAAAAATAGTATTTCTTTTTAAAATATCGCTCAGTTAATTGTCATCTGTACTGACAGAATCTTCCTATCCATTGTTTTGTATAATTAAAGATCTTACTTTATCAAAAACAAACTTCAGGTTTACCTTATTGAAACTCATTATTGTTAAAAAGAATTGTAATATAATAGAAACTTACCCGTAAATTTTGTCCTCTTAGCCAATGTTGATGGTTTCAATTTCAATTTAGCTGGTGGGCAGCTAAATTCTGCCACAACCTCTCTCTGTCTTCCACTCCTCAAAGGAAGAATGGGATAAAATACAACGTAAAAGGGCACAAGGATTGAGAAAAGGACAGAGAGGTTGCTCGCCAATTACCATCATGGACTACACAAACTCAACGTAGTGAGATTAATATAATTTCTTGTCTATTAATAACAGAATAGAGCAGTGAAAAGCTAAAAGCAAACTAAAACCACCTTCCCCTCACCTACCCTCTTCTACATCCTTCTCTGACTGGCCCAGGAGAATGGCCAGTGGCATGTCCCTTTTGGAGCAGCTGGAGCTGGCTCTGGTCTGACATGGGGCAGATGCTGGGCTCTGCTCACAGAGGCCACCTGCAGCCATGTAAACCCAATAGATCCAGCCAGAGACCTAAATAAATACAATGAGAAATATATAGCAAATAATGAGATACTTAAAGTGCACAGAATATAAAGTTCTGCTTTACTATATTTTGAAAGAAGTTTTTTGTTTTGTTATGTTTTGTTTTAATCAGCAATGTTATCATGTGTATGTATATTTTTTATTGTTCAGCAGTTGTCTTTGGGAATTGCATTATTCTCACTCAGTCTCAGCTTGGTGTTTGTAAAATTTATGGAGAAGATAGAAGATGGTCTGAAATTCTTTGTAATAGTTATTTTTTTTTAGCTATCAGAAAGTACTGCTGCAAATGATTTTTTTTACAGCAATTGCTCTGGTTTAATCATATGAAAAATTGTTAAAATCAAAATCTTTAGATTGATAAACTTTCTTTACCAGACACTATTTATTTCCTACATGTTAATAGACTGTGCCATCTCGAAATCCAAACGTACTCTACTAAAATCTGTAGTCACGCAGGTTTTATTTTATAACATTTTGATTTTTTTGCAGTTTCTAATGAATGCTTTTCAGAGAGACCATCATGAAAATATAAAACAAAACAAGCAAAATATTTTTTTCCTGATAATATTAAGTAAAATAAATGATTTACTCTGTCATGAAGACACACAGATGGAATCTCAAATTTTGGTATGTCTTGCATTTGTAAAGGATCTGAAGTTAACAAAGTTAGTGGCTTATTTTAGAATAACCTTCTTGAAGAAGATACAGTGTTAAAAGTTCTATACAGAATTTTGAATATTTTTCTGTGTTAAAAATAGCCCTCAGCATTGCATACAATTTTCATTTTCATTTATTAGAAATTGGCCTAAATCATCCAGATCCTGTCTGATTCTTTTTCGAGATATCTCAAGCACTTAGAATTCTTGACTTGTTTGCGTGGGCATCATGAGCATCTGTAGGACCCATTCTTGTTTATATAATTTAGGCTTTTTGTTTATGAAAGAAAGAAAAGCAAGCAAGCAAGCAAGCAAGCAAGAAAGAAAGAGAGAAAGAAAGGAAGAAAAAGGAAAAAGCAAGCAAGCAAGCAGGCAAGCAAGCAAGCAAGAAAGAAAGGAAGAAAAAGGAAAAAGCAAGCAAGCAAGCAAGCAAGCAAGCAAGCAAGAAGCTATGGTCAGAATAAGTGTTTTTAGACATTCTGCCTAGAGGATAAATAACCTCTCTTGAACTACTCTCTGCCTTTTGTTATCCATCTGTTGCTGTCTAATATCCTATTTCTACTACAGAATGGCCTTAGAAGATTTCAGTGTGAGTGTTTATACAAATATCTATGCATGTGTTCAAAAATAATCCACTTAACCCATGCGCAGTTAACAGCTGGGCGTACTATATGGGAGTGTGATAGCTTCAAAGGGATTTTCTAATCAATATTAAAGTCTGAATATTGATTAAACCTTATATTTGAGGGTCAGTCATCAAGTTACCCTTCTGTAACATCTGCTTTGTTCTCTGTGATATATGAATAGAATACAAAGTTCTAAAACATGAAAGAAAAATTAGATCTATACATCTGTCAGTAATTTTGTTCACAGGTTGAAGTACATGATATAAGGATAAGTAGAAAGTGAGTGTTTCTGATTGGATAAAGTTATCCAGTTAAGGAGTTTTTCAGTGGGAAAGGGGGTAATCTGTACAACTGGCAGTTATAAGAACACACAGAGATACAAGCATGAAAAGAAGTATAACAAACACATAATCAAATTCATTCAAAGTTTCCAGTGACAAACTGATGGGCCATTAAGAAACTCAAAGCACAGCTTTGGAGAGAGACACCTGGAATTTGTAACTGCTTAGAAGGCAAATGAGAAATGTGAAAATTTGGGATATTCAAGGGGCATATGCCAAACTTAGTGAGGAATATTTAGGGTGTAGACAGAAAGTGATGTCAAAGTGGCTGGTTGTGTGTAAAACAGTGCCAATCAGTATGCTTGTCAGACTGAGCCCTGAGCCTGATCACAGCATGTTCTTCTTATTAGATTAAAAACAAACTTTTTTTTTTTTTTTTTGCTATCCAAAAAGTTTGATAGACACTATTTAAGCAATTACATATGCATATTTAGATTAAAAAGTGGTCATCAAAAAGTATTCTTTCTCATTTATTGCATTCAGTATTGAAAATAATATAAACAGAACTATTTAGTGTTATGAGAAATAACAATCAAATACCCAAACAAATATTTCATTTAATGCAGAATCTAACTCCTTTTGCTCTCTTATTATACTTAAAGACAAATATGCGTATTCACTGCATGCAAAGAAAAAGCATATAAAAGGGGTTGTCGGAGGAGCAAAGAAAGTGAAAGGTGGTGGTGGTTTTCCTGCATTGAATACATTTGTATTTCCCAGTGGTGGAATTAATAAATTCTATAGAAATAGCAGTTTTGATTAAAAAAAAAAAAATTATATATCCTCTCAGTGTTTTCCCTTCCTTAAGGATGCCATTGTTATGTCTGCTGTGATTACATCTCCTTATTGCTCATTCACAATATGCCAGTGCCACCCTCCATGGCTTTCTGGTCTCCTTCCTCTTCGCACCCATCCCCTCTGCCCCTAAAAACAGGACAAGTCTGGCTGAAATAGTAGAAGGGTGGGTTTCTTCCATTGTAGTGTAAAGAACCATGCAAAGACTGCAGATGAGGAAAAGGAAACTTTGTGCTCTGTGACAGTAAAATTGTGCTTGGGACGCTTTAGAATTAATCTCTTACTTGGATCCTTCCACTTCAGTAAGACCATAGGCTACAGAACTGATGCAATTCTTGTTGGCACTGGTATTCAAGGAGTCAATAATCAACAAGCCAAAACCTATCCTTTAAGTCCTTTAAGGTCTAACTTGGACTTCCTT
>VXAV01008667.1:199806-212999 GCA_013399715.1 Alectura lathami
TTAGGAATATAACAATTTAGGAAGGTCACAGTAGAATTAAAATGTGTTAAGAGGAATGAAGGAAAGTGAGAAGTTGAACTGACTTATAAAGAGACTGCTATCACTTTTAAAACTGCTAATAACTCAGAACTGTAAAATTTGGTGGCTATGTGTAATAACAAAGCTACAGAGGGAGGAATTCACCTGACTGAATTTATTTAAATCAGGAAGAAACTAAAACTGCTTCTTAAACATTTAGCTGTAAAATGTACAATGGAAAACTACACTATTATAGGGCTGTGGCTCAAGAGACAGATTCTGGACATTTCAATATGTAGTAGAAATAACATTTGTTTTTTTTTTTTAACTCTAAATTATGACTAGCAAAAATGGGTGTGCCATTGTTCTGTAAGATGGAATCTGCAGACTGTCAAGGGTCTGGAGAGATCTTCACCTGATTGCATCAGAGACAGCAGATACAGGAATGCACGAACACTACTACTTAAATGTATATATTCAAATTCACAAAGGATTTAGGATAAATGCAGGCTATTAGGTTGAATACAGTCTCAAAACCACAATGGGGCTCTTTAGCCATATAATTCCTGCAGGTACTTGAATTGCTGCTGGAGAATTTCTACCAATACAAGCAATTCTCTTCCAAATCTTTTCTAGCATGGTAACACTGAGCAGGTTAATGCATTTCACTTCTCTGCCTTCAGCAGGAAACCTCTGCATTCCCACTGGGCCAATCCAGAAAGTGTGTCCAGACTGAAAGGAGCAATGGGCAAGTCTCCTTATATTAAGAATAACAGATGGTGCTGATTCCCTCTTATGCAGTAACACCAATGTGATGATGTTTCGGAGACCCTGAATTCAGTGTGCTCCTTAGCTGAAAGACATTCAAACTCCTCTGTCGAGAGGAAAAAAAAATATTACAGTGGCATCATGTTCCAGAAGCATAAATTCATGGTGATAAATTCAGTTGTTAGAGAGTAGGAACAGAGTAGCTTGAGGAAGGGTTTAGTAGTGACATCTGTGGGATGGTGGCAGGATGTGTTGTACTGTAACTTTTTTTTTTTTTTTTTTAAAGGTATGGGTCAGGAGAAATGACAGTGGCTATTAATGGTGTTTTTCTGGAAGAAAGAAAATTTCAGGAGAGGTTTGAATTAAGGAGAATAATTTGACAAATGTGACCAATGAAAAATAAATTAAAAATTGTAGAAATGGAAACAGAATATTTGGGAGTAAAAACATTATGAAATTAAAATTTCCCACATCAAATTTGATCAAGCTATGTCCACAAGATAGATCTGTTTAAAGAAAATAAATGGTAATCAATAAATTGCTGTGCTATGATCTCAGATTTGCAACATCAGTCGTGGTTCTTAATTTGCACTATGCTTCTTGTTCCCTCTGCTTAGTGTTTTACTGCATCACTTGCAAGTCATTCTCTGAGAATGATCCCTATGCACAGTCTGCAAAAGGCAAACCTATCACGTGAACTAGAAGCAATTTTTTTTGGTTAAGCAACATGACCTTCTCTTTTTATTAATATTTTAGAGTCACTCAGGCAGTTATGACGCTGCTGTGTTTTTAAATGAATTCTTTTATAGTCAGAGTTTTCTCGCTCACTGTCCTGGGTAATTCTCATTTTACTTAGCATAAAAAAAAGCTGCCACAGATAGAAAAGATAGTAAAGGACATTTAAAGATAGCAATTGCTCTTGTATGCTGGTTGGTGTTTTTGTTTGGTCATTGTCAAGCAATTCTTTTTATTCTTATAATGACTCACAGGTGGCTTGCTGCAAAATTCAGTTCTGGCTACTTCTAATTATCCTAGTCATTTATAAAACTTCTTACTGAAGACATTTGCTATCATATGCTTGGTATTAACAAGAAAGAGAGCAATTTATCTTCTCAACTATTGCCTAGAGACAGCACACACTGATGGGCTACGTGCAAAATTACGATGTGATAAGAGAACAGTTGAGATGCATGCATGGATGTTATTTATCCGAGGCTATGTAAAGTACAAAATTAGTTCATGGAGTGAATGACCAGTGACTCTAAAATACTATTATTTCCTTTATTATCAATTTACTAGATTTTGTAGAATTCAACAGAACATACTCTTTTAGAAAGAAAACAGAAATGGAGAATGATATTATGGAAGTGCAGGCCTTAATAAAGAACTTAAAAATAGTTTCTTCCATGTTTTGATGTATTTGATGATAGCTAATATTGAAAGTCATTTCTGCTCCGGGCATGTTGTTGAATATAATTGAAGTCATACTTTATGTAAAAAAGATTTTGATTATAAAATGAAATATTAACTTAGTTGTCTCAGAACTATTTTTGATCTTGAAGTATTTTTAAAAAGAAAATATTGAGGAATTAATGTGAAAATCTGCAAAAAGTAGGCAATGTTGGAATGGTCATCTACCGTTTTTTCCTGTAGCTCAGCACTGCTGGACTCTCACATCTTCCATCTCAAAGAGACAAATAAATGAATGTGCAGTTCAGTGTTTGTCAGACGGTGCTGTTCTGTGGTCCAAGTCCAGTCAGATAAAAATCTTTGTTCCAATTCTAACAACATTTGAGACCTGATGTATCTCATATTTCTACTGAAGATCTTGTATTCTTTATGATTCTGCACTCTCTTAATTGTTCCAGATGGTCCGCAGTTTTGTCAGGTTTAAATAGAATATGTAAAATTTGTCTGGTCTAGCAGAACTAGTGCAATGTTTCCTCTTATATAGACTTCAGGAGAGTCATGTAATGTTGCCTGCAAATGAAAAAAGGGTAGTCATGCAATATGCTTTTCTGGGATGGAAAATATATATAAGAGTAAAGGGAGACCTAGCACAACCCTAGTACTACAGTATTTAACAACAGAAGACTGCCATTTTTTTAATAGTTGGAACATTCTGTAGTAGTGATGTGTGAAGCACCTGTGTTTTGTGACCCGATTACTTTTGTTACAGCATCCTTCAGACATACAAAGCTGGCAGAGCCTTCTGTAAGGCAGCATAGGCAGTTTTTCAGTTAGGAGGGACTGAGATGATTATCCAAGTGTGTCTACGAGGAGAAATGTCTGGTCACCTATATCTGTGTATGTATGGAGTGTCTTTTGAAAAATAATACTCACTAATACTAATAACCAGTACTCTATAAGAAATGCATGTAAATAGACGTTCTTATGTCATCTGTATTTCCCTTTTCCCTTTCCACAGAATCTCTTCCAGATACACCTCTAAGAGTAGGGATGGTCCAGAGCATGTCTTCTTTATCTACTGTGAATCTCTTTTCCAGTCTCATGTATGAAGTTACAAGTTACTCACTGTAAAAATGAATGTGTGTGGTTTGCACATTGTTGCTTCCTTTTTGGCTAATGAAAAACATTCATTTGGAGGGTAGACATTTCTGTAAAAATAGTCTGGGTAGTTCCTGGTAGCTTCATTGTGATGCTGAAGAACTAATCTAACTGAACTGGCTTTTCTGAAGTTGAAGCAAATATTAAATATGCAGTTGGAGAAATCTAACCGTTTTTTTTTTTTTTTTTTTTTTTNAAGTACTTCTTCTAGTACATTTTTTTTTAATTATGTCACTGTTTCCTGCATACTAACATTAGTAAAAAAATCACAACTTTTCCCTCCCAATTGAATTATTATGAAAATAACCTGTAATCAGGAGGTACATTATAATTAGCATGAAGTGTTAACATGCTATTTTAAACTTAGAAAAATGTGATTTTACATTTCTGGGATGTCCATCAAGCAAGTCTATAACATCACTGATTTGTTCTTCAAATGATCATTCCTTCCCATCCTTTTGACCCTCTGTGTTTCCAAAGTTGCATTTCATTTCACATTTGTCTTCCAAGAGCCATGATGTGGCAGAGGGGCTGTGCAGATCCTAGAATGCGTGAGGCATCTTAATCTCCTACTGATTACTGTGTGAATTGAGATAGCTGATAATTCCAAAAGGATGACCAGGACAAAGTTCTAAATAAATTAGTTTTTATTTTCACTCTTACTGACGCTGAGCTTCTTTCCGTTTTTGTCACATGTTTATTCTCTTCTGATATGGTAATTAAGATAATAAGAAATGCCTGTAATTACACAATTTTAACCCATTGCATTCTTTGCTTCAGATTTTCAATAGGCAGGCAATATTTTAAAATGTAATCCTTACAAGTCCTTCAGACTATCTCCATATCTAACTGAATTTGCAGTCCAGACCAGTTGGAATGATATTGAACTTTCATGGAGAGCTGGACGAGAAACTCACAAAAATGAACATATCATGTACATTCACTTTGATTTCCTTTCATCTCTTCATGTAATTCTTAGAAAAATTAGTTTCTAAGCCTGTCTTTCCTGAGCTGTGCCAATGAAAGGAGAGTAACAGGTATGGAACATACCCAATAATTTTACAGTGTTTATCTCAAAATAAGTAGCTACAATGATATTTTGTCTTTCTTTTGCAAAATATTGTTTCCCACTGTACTGGCTTAGCCTTTGGAAACACGCTAACATAGGCACAAAGCGGGGAAAGCGATGCAGAGTGAAGATTTTCAAGGAAAGTACTAGCAATTACTTTTATAGAAAGCTAAGACTGTTCATGCAGGCTTGACATGGAAGTGACCCATACATAATTTCTCCCAAAGTGCCAAGGCAGCTACCCTCTTGCTGAGAAATCTCCTTGTTCTCCTTCTCATGCTGTTTCACAGGTTGTTTAAACATCTCATCTTTTCTGTACAATGTGACAAAATGACTGCTTGGGAGTCTTAGTGAAGGCTGAGAAAGTTTTACTGAAACAGCTGATCTCATATAGTAGCTAATGAAGCTGCATGCAATGGAAGTTTCCTCTGTACTTTTATAGATGAACTTCAACTTTATTTGAGGCAGTAGAAGCTTTGTTTTTATTATGCATGTGATTATGTTTCAGAGGGACTGCAGAAAAACAGAACAAAACAAAAAACTTGCAGACATTCTGTATCATCTGTTTTTTTTACATACTGAAGGTAAATTAAGAATGAATTTGGCTGAAAACATCTAGTTGTACTTCCTAGGAACAGGCAACTACTTTGATGGCAGCAATATATTTCACCATATTGCCCTCATTTTGGTAACATTATATTGTGTTCTGATGTATTGTATTTGTCTCCAATTGTTTATGAATTTTGAGTTAATTCCACAGCATCATCTACCAGAGAGCATTTGCAATGCATGAGGATGAGATAGCAGAGTATTAGAGTTGGTTCAGAGCTTCTTATCAGTACAAAGAAATTCAGTTTTACTGGCCAAGCATTATTAGAATATTATTTCCAGAAAAGATTTTAATATTCTTCTGGAAAGAGAGGGCAGAGGTGGCACAAGAAAGGCTAAAAGTCCTGTAGAAATGCTCTAGAGGCATCCTGAGTACAGCTGTGACATGGATAGGTTGACCTCTCAGGACGACCAGGTATGCTGAGAGGGCCCACCACTTCCTATGCTGTTTTGAGCCCTGCTTTTTCAGGCTTTGGTATTAGTAGTGGTGGCAGTCAGACAGCCATTTTGCTGTCTGTGGAAGTCAAATACCTCAGGCTTACTCTGTCTAGCCCTAGAAATCGCTTCTGATGACTTTTACACCCATAGGATATGAACTAGTCAGCATACTGAAAGTTGCCTTAGGTGTCTGAAACCAATGAAATAATAAATCTTATGAAATAAACTAGCCTCTTTATCTGCAAAGCCTTCAGGATACAGAACCACAAAGGAAATGTAGCTTTCATTTTTACTCATAATAACGATGAAGTAGAGAAGCTGCTTACTTCTTTTAGTAATGAAACTCTGGAAAAAATTTTCAGCTTGAAAATTACTGTCTTGAAAACAAAAATGTAACGAACAGGATGGGAAAGAGATTAAAAATATCTGTATATTGACAAAGAATAGATTAAGAGAGAGCTTTCTGAAACCTACTAGATTTATTTATTTATTTATTTTAAATAATACTTTAAGAAAGTATTAGGACAGAATTTCAAACATAAGGTAAATCAAGGAATAACAATTGACAAGAATCCTGGTACTATGTATCATATGGTGGCATACTGTCATAGAAACATAGAATGGCTTGGGTTGGAAGGGACCTCAAAGATCATCTAGTCCCAACCCCCCTGCTGTGGACAGGGCTGACAACCACTAGCTCACTAGACCAAACTGCCCAGGAACCCATCCAGCCTGGCCTTGAACACAGCCAGGGATGGGGCAGCCACAGCTTCTCTGGGCAGCCTGTGCCAGCGCCTCACCACTCTCTCAGGGAAGAATTTCTTCCTGATGTCCAACCTAAACCTCCCCTCTTTCAGTTTTAGCCCATTCCCCCTTGTCCTGACATCATCCACCCGTGTAAAAAGTCTGTCCCCCTCCTGCCTGTAAGCTCCTTGTAAGTATTGGAAGGCTGCAATGAGGTCTCCCCAGAGCCTTCTCTTTTCCAAGCTGAACAGCCCCAGCTCCCTCAACCTTTCCTCATAGGAGAGGTGCTCCAGCCCTCTCATCATTTTGGTGGCCCTCCTCTGGACCCGCTCCAACAGCTCCACATCCCCTCTGTACTGGGGGCCCCAGGCCTGGACACAGCACTCCAGGTGAGGCCTTCCAAGGGCAGAGTAGAGGGGGACGATCACCTCCCTCTCCCTGCTGGCCACCCCTCTCTTGATGCAGCCCAGGATGCCATTGGCCTTCCTGGCTGCAAGAGTGCACTGCTGGCTCATGGCCAGCTTTTCATCTATCAGAATGCCCAAGTCCTTCTCTGCAAGGCAAGGGCGTCATCATACATAGTAATTCATATAGCCCACTGTGAATAGCCAAGTAACTTTTTAGGCTGAAGGCAGATATTTTTGTCAGTGACCTAGGTAAAATTATTTTCAAAACGGGAACTTTTTCTTACATTTTACTTAATATGACACAACATCCTAAGGAGTCAAGATATAGCTTTAGCTTGCCATGTTCACAGGATTGTAGCATGTTGCATTGGACAAGGAAAGCATATATCTCTGCCAAGTGAAGTTGAGAACTTCAACTCTAGTTAAAGCAGTAGTAGCTTTTATTTGTTTTCCTCGGTATAATTTTTAGTATATATATACACAAAAAAATGAAGTGTTCAATCTTTGTGTTTCAAACTGCATAATTTTCAAACTATCCTTTTTTAGCTACTTCTCTTCTTTACTCATTAAGTTATTGGTGTAAACAAAAATGTCTTTCTCATGCATACTAGCCTTAAAGCTAATATCTCAGTTGTCCTGTAGTTCATACTACTCCTTCTCTCTCCCTTTCCTTCATTTTCCAAGCAAACTGTGTCAGGATTAGATCTTCAGAATACACCACAGCAGAATCATGTTCTTGGCTATTGAAAATGTAATTTGTGATGCATTCCATTTCAGATTAAATGAACACTGCTGTGTGGAGGATTTATCAAAGCAGCAAGGTGGTTGTGTTGGATTTCAGGTTATTTTGAAACAGGTCTAAAGGTGTCAGCCTACATCATCAAAATAATATGGAAACACAGGATACATAGATTTGTGTACATTTTGGAAAGTCAACATCGTTCATTGAATTGAACAGTGGTTGTGAGGAACCAAGACCAAGAGTTTTCTGTAAGACTCTCTTGTTGACTTTTCATGATGCCAGATGAAATTTTCTTTATGCTTCATGTTTCATCAGTTCTAAGCTGAATGTAATGTAATAATTGCACATAAAAGTAAGGGTGAAACAACTGATACGTAAAGAAATGTTTCCCAGACAAATAAGAATTTCATGTTTGTCTGGATTTGGATTAGTTTTGAAGAATGAAGTTAACAAATATGTGCAAAAAACTGACTAAATTGCTTCTTGCAAGAATGAAAAAGCAGGATGAATTTTAAATTACCCCTTGTAAGACCCTGTGCTCTCAAAAATATAGTTGTATTTTTTAAACACATGAATTGTAATTCCACTTGACAAACATGTACAGGTAAACTTTAATTTCTATTTCCTCACATATTAATAAACAAGAATAATTTAAACAACATGGAGATTTGAGCAGCTCTGTGCTTACTTCAGGCCTAATGGAAGATTTTTTTATATTACCCCTTTGGTGATCTGACAGCTTTTGTAGTTGGTAGAACCCTCATAAAGGCAATTGTAAGGCAGATGGAAATGTTTTAACATCTTTCTGACAAATTAACAGCTGACAGCATCTCTTGATGGTGATGTTTATGACATGGATTCACCAAACACTGTCTCATTTACTTGAAAATGTCAGCAGCTGGAACTGAGAACAAGCTGGTGACTAATAAGTCTGAATTAATTGCAGCCATTAATTTTAATTGGGATTCAAAATGTTCCAATTTGGTGTACATTTAAATTACTAATTAAGTTTCACTCTGTATGATTCTCATATGAAGCAATTACTGATCATTCATCTCTGAGATAAATACCTTGAAAGTAAACAGAAGAAAGCTCATGATTTCCATCTCAAAATTGTCTGTCCTTTTATTTTTCACTTCTTACTAAGGTCCTGTAAGGGCTGGACTGATTTTTCAAGGAACTCATTATTTGTGTAAAATCTAGACCTTACTCAGAAAACATAAGCACCCCATTTTTTTTTGGGAAACAAATTAACAATACCCTTAACCCTTGTGTTAAGGGTGGTGAAGCACTGGAACAGGTTGCCTAGAGAGGTGGTGGAAGCCCCGTCCCTGGAGACATTCAAGATCAGGCTGGACAGGGCTCTGAGCAACCTGATCTAGCTGCAGATGACCCTGTTCATTGCAGGGGAGTTGGACTGGATGGCGTTTAAAGATCTCTTCCAACTCAAGCAGTTCTATGATTCTGTGATAATGCTAGATGTTTTGTTTTGCTTTGTACTTTTCTTTTCGAAAATTTTGGAGAGTGATGTCTCCTAAGATACCTAAAAATTACTTAACTCTTTTTCACACCTTTGGAGAAAATCAGCCTTCCAACTATGGAGCAGAAATCTCTGTAATATAGAAGACTGCTCAACACATTTTGAATAAATATAAAATGTTGAAAATAAAGAGAAATGTTTGTGAATATTGCACTGGCTGAATTATGACCAGAAGAGTATCTGACAAATATATCTGAATAATAAGTAAAGCAGGAAATAACAAGGACTAAGATTTTCTAAATAATCCAGAAACTTTAGTAATATGTTTTGCCCAAACTGTGTCCTTGTATAAGTAGTAGCACAGTTTAGCACTGTAGACATCTGATTGTACCATACTCTTCTCTCATTAGGGCTGAGAAATGCATGAATTAGCTGAAGAAACCAGCTAAGAATAAAAAAGCTTCAGGTTAAAATGTTTGGACTCTATCTGTATACACTGACAAGAGCTAGTAAATTTTAAAAACTTCTTTTCAGCTCTTCCTCACATCCAAGCAGTAAAATCAAAATAATCATTGTATGTATGACAGTGTATGACACAGCTCACTGTATGACTTGCATATGGGAGTTTTATTTTATATCAGCCAATCAGTTAGTTCTCCTCTTATGTTGATCACATATTCATTTTCCTGTTTTTGAACCCAAATATATGTATTTTTTAAAAGTTCCTTTTCACTTTATCTAGCAGCTCAACTATAAGGCAAATTAAGAGGACAGTCAACACCAAATATCAATTTTTTTCTGCTACCTAATTTTTAAAGTATGTAGAAGGAATTATGCCTCTACTCCCAAGTGTTTTAAACATATGTTTTCACTTAGCAACTCCATTTACTAGAAAGAATGCTGCAAAATAAATATAATATAATATAATTAGATATATCAACTGCACATTCAAATTGCAAATATATTTGAAGAGTAGATTTAGTTTCAGTTTATCTTCTGATGTTTGGATACTTATATCCAGCAAAGTTATTCTGTTCTTTTGATAATTTTGCCTGCTCACTGTGTCTGTGATGAATCCTCTGGAAATTAACCTATACTCAGAATTTATATCAACATAATGTCAAAACTTGAAATACTGTCACCTTACAGAACTGACTGAAACAGATAGAAAAGGAATTTTTACTTTTTGACAAGTATTTGTCAGCTACTAGCCTGCCACAGACATGAGATAGGCACAAAAGTATCTGTTTCTTCAGAGTGGTCTTATGTCTGTGACAATCCTTACTTTTACCTGGGTAGTTTTCATGAGAGCTGAATAAGACAGCAAATATAGGATACAATAGGCTCACTCAAATTTTACATTTTGACATTTATTTTCATTCTACCTTTCCAGTTACTATTAGAAAACTTTAGATGTAAATGAAGTTCTGCAATGATTTAATGTAAAGAATAAATATGAACTTACAAGAAAATGAATAGAAACAAGGATAGATAGGAAAATGTACGGTTTACAAAACTTCCTCAGGAATACGCAAAATGCTTTTGTGATCAAGACAGCACTAAAGTAAATACAATTTCTTATTCTACTGAATACTATATGAACTAAAATGTTGAGAGTCTCTTTTTTTTCTTACAGTATCCTTGCTGTAGGAATATTGTTGAGTCAATGGATGCTGAGAAGGCATCTGATCACGACAGTCATGTTCTGGTTTTTGTAACTGTAAAACCATTTTTCAAGAGATTACTGTTTGTTGTTTGTTTGTTGTTTATTTGTTTTTGAGAAGAGCAGAAATTCCAAGCATTGAAATGTTCTAGGGAAAAACATGACAGTGGGTTAATAATGAACTTCCATGGAGTTCATACATGCAGATAAAATTTTCTGTATTTGCCTGGAAAAAGGCTGTGGAGAAAAGTATGGTCTGTAACAAGAAGTTTCAATAAGCCTAGAAGTGAAGAAGCGGATGACTATGCTTATGCTTACAGATGAACTATCCAAATCAGCTGAAATAGCTGAAATATATTAGTGATTTTTTTTTTTTTTTTTGTACTGAAAAGTGACAAATATTTATGAAGTTCTATTTTATCTTGACTGGTCAATCTAACGCTGTGCACTAGTAATTATTTCTCTAATGCTCTCACACATACTAGAAATACATGAGAAATAAATTAAATGAAATGGAAAATATTATTAGAATTCAGATAAGAAACAATAAAATATGAATTAATGCATCCTAGTAGCTGCAATAAGAAATTTTGGTGCAATCATTATGTTAGATCTACTGCCATTTATGAACTCCTCTGACTAATAATGTTATGAATCAATAAAAACTATTTGAATAGATGCAGAAAAAAAAAATAGTAATAACAAAACCACCTCTGAGTAAAATAGAAACTTCTGTTTACTACCTGTTAAGTCTATCTTAAATATAAATGAATGCATGTAAAACTTTTTTTCCATGTCCCTGGAAAGTTTAATCTTCTCTAGACTACACAATACCTCAAGGTAAATTAGACCAAAGCCATCGTATTGGTACTAATAAACTATATCTCCAAATAGTGGCTACAATGACTGAGAGTGGATTTTGTCATCATTCCCATTATACAGTGCAATAAATTCCATTTCATGATTACTTGAATTGTGCACAAAGCAGGTTTTAAAGTTGAATGATCAGAATTTTGAGGGTATGTAGGTGCTGCTTAACTTAGTACTGCAACATATGAACCATTTTTTTTTTCATGCACAGAAACATAATATTTTATGTTGTTACATATTTTTACAAAAAGACATGCAAACTGGCGTAAAGAATTACAGTGCATTAAGTCTTAATAATTCTGGATCCAGAACTCATTGTTTCTTTAACACAACTGTGGAAATATGAAATAACTAAGAACATGACACCTGAACTCATCACATCATGTGATACAAACTATTGAGAGAAATGGTCTTGAAAGATTTAGTGCACTGTTAAGCCCCTTACACTGGCTGTTGTACTTCATAGGGTGCTAAGAATTTTCTCAGTTCAGCTCCATGGTCTTTGTGTTAAACCAATGGGAAATATAATTTATTGTATTTTATTTCAAAATTCATATGTAAATATTTCTTCTTGCTACAGATACAAATAAAACACTGTCTCCTGTGCACAAGATGCTGAAGGAGCAGTGTTCCGGAGGGTGTTTTAAAAATTCATGGAGTTCTTGGGTTGGTGCTTCCTATGTCTTGATATGATTGTGCCTCCAGCAAAGAAAGCGCATGACTGCTGGTAGGAAAAAAAAATTAAAAATTAAAAAAAAAAAAGAAAAATAAAAGAGTGCACACACAAAATACGGAGATACTATTTTTTTAATAGGGGGATCTTGCTGTGGAATTTATATTGACTTTTAAAAAATATCGTATGAAAGCAAAAAGTACAATGCTTTCATTTACTCAGATAAATATTAGATAATTGGTTATTAGGCAATTACTGTTACAGGCAAAAAATCTCCTGTCAGGCCCAGGCAAGCCCAGAGGGGTCTGGAGGTCAGCCATGACACAAAACTTGCATTCTATTGCAAGCAACAGCAACCAACAGACTTCATGGGCTACAAGACTACACCCCCTTCCTTCTCTGTTGTGTAAAACCCTACTCTGAAATTTTGCTTTAAGTTTCCTTTATTTTCATACTGAAGCACCAACTCCTTCATTCTCTGTCTTGCTTATGCTTCAGTCCTTTCAGTTCTTTCCCTAAGTTTCTGCTCCTCCCAGCTCCCAGGTCTGGCATAACTGTGGATGGATCTTCTCTGCCTTTGAAGTCTGCTGCTTGGAACATGATGCACAGCTGGTTGTAGGGACGATGTCCTTTCCTTTTGCCTCTGCCTGGACTCTAGACAGTGATATGTTAGAACCAAAAATTATTGATTTGTATTAACAAATTAACCCAATATGCAATATAACTATGAAAAGTACTGAGTGCCTTACTAACACGACCATTTTACTGTTTGCTCCAAACTTAGAAACGTCTGTATTGCAAAAGGGAATGATGAACAGCTAGGAGATAAGGAGTGAGAGTGAAGGGAAGCAGCTAAAACAGAAGATAAGGAGGAACTGTGAGGGACAATAAGTCTGTTCTAACCTCCTCTGCTTACGTGCATAGCCAGCAAAGAAGGATAAATGGGTCGATTTGGTGAGAAGATGAACAAAGTTCAGCCAAGTGGGACAACGAGGAAGCTGAAGAAGGATGAAGATTTGAGGAGGAAGATCACTGATGACCACTGGAGGACCTCACTGCATGTGCTTAAAGGACATTTGCATACATTAAAGACTCCTCGGAAATTGTATGTATATGCATGGCTGTTCCAGGAAACTTAATGAAT
>VXAV01008667.1:218076-241740 GCA_013399715.1 Alectura lathami
AAATAAAAATCCATGTGAGTAAATATGCACTATGTATGTGACAGCAAAAATATTCTGTGAAAACTGTCAGAGGTAGCCTGTTTCAACCTTCTGTTTCTGGAGAGTAGTAAGAAGCTACAATTGCTACCTTCTATACACTGTTTACCAGATACTTTATTCTGGGGTAGAGCAACATTTCAAGAACCCAGTGGGCTCCCCCCGAAAAGCATAGCTGGTGAACTTTCATCAGATTCTTAATACAGCAATGAGAATTACTTTCCCTCATTACTTATTTGGATTGTTAAGTATTTTTGTTAATTTAATTATGATGTTTTGTTTGTGTTTTTGGGGTTCTGTGTGTCTGTGCATGGTTTAGTTTTCTGACTTGTTTGTGGGCTTTTTACACCAAACTTTGTGCTAAGGACCTTATTTCACCCCGGCCAGCCTTATGGAGTCTGGTTTTCCCTCTCACTGAGTTGATATGCTTGAACTGTTGCCAAGCCACCTTGATCTTTAATTTTTATATTAGTAATGCTGACATTACCCTGAATATGTGTCTTGGGAGAAGGGAAAGGAGGGTTAATGCTTCTTTAAATTTCTTAAATTAACTGAAGAGAAAATATGTTCCTCTTAATAATTTAAGCTGCCAGAATCTATAAAGAAGACAACAGTAAAGAGATAAAATAAAAAGACATTACTTCTAGCCAGTCAGATTTTGTTATATAGTTTACTGTAAATACCATTGCTACTGCTAACATTCATTTATATATATTTTGACAGCACAGGAAAAGGAATTTCAGCAACTCTGATGTCTGAAGTGACAAAGATTAAAATAAGTCACTACTTCATTCTTTCACACAGGTTTGTCCAAAATTTTTCAGTAAAACTGATACTATCTGGTCCGATGAATCCAGCTGTAACATTTGAAGTGCTAGTGATTTGAAGGATCAAGGAAAGGTAAGACCTCCATTAATGAAAATTTCTCAGGGGATAATTTTTATTCTAGTTAAAATCACAGCAAAATATGTTCTGCAACTCTAACTACTTTCTAAGTGTGAATGTAAATCTCCAGATCATATAACACACTTTTGCTACAGGGAATACAGAGATACAACTCTTAGATAATTGTTTTTCACAAAGTTTGTGCTTTTTTTTTTTTTCTTTTTTTTTCTGTAATAACAATGAAATGTCATCTTCTGGTCTACTCTCTCTAAAGATGTTGAGAAAGTTTCATAGTTTTCTGGATAGTTTTCTGCCAAAAGAAAATTTCCAAGTAGAAAATGTAAGTGCTTAATTTGTGATTTTTTTTTGTATTTTTTACAGTAATTTTCTATATAATATACATTTTTTCTTTGATATTTTACAGTGAAATTTATCTTGCGCTAAGTTAAGAGGAGTATTAAGAGGAGTATTGCCAGCAGGTCAATCTTTTCCCTCTACTCAGCATTGCTGAGGCCACTTCTGGAGTACTCTCCAGTTCTGGGCTCCTCAGAGGCAAGAGGGTATAGCCAAATTCCATATGATTAAGGGACTAGAGCACCTCTCCTGTGAGGAAATGTCAAGAGCTTGGACTGTTCAGCTTGGAGAAGAGAAGATTCACGGGAATCTAATCAATGTATATACACACCGGAAGGGATGGTGTAAATAAGATGGAGCCAGGCATTTTTTTCAATGATGCTCAGTGATGAGACAAGAGGCACTGACTAGAATGCAGGAGTTGCTATCTTAAGATAAGGAAACAGTTATTTTAGTGTGAGGATGACTGAGCACTAGCACAGATTGCCAAAAGAACTGCCAACCTCAAGTATCCTGTGGTTCAATTATTTTAATGTCTGAGAAACAAAATATTATAATTTTTTTTTTTTTCAATTTTCTTCGTCATTTTGCCAATTCTTCACTTTTTGTGGATATATGTGTTCTATGATGTGTTTGAAAGATCTTTAGCCATGGTAAATGTACCTCCACCTGTTCAACTAAACTGCAGTTGCCAAAATCTTGATCTTCACATCTTAAGGTCAGTCCTCTGAACAAGAGTGGAGCACTTCGAACACATCTATTTGATTTACTCTGCTTTCTTTTTTTGTTTGCTTGTTTGTTTAAAGTAATTTTGATAAGGCACAAGATAGTTTTTCAACTCATTTTAATGTCAGAGACATAATTTATATCAGAGAAATTTGGAGAATATCAGCAGAAGTAAGTAGATTTACTCCAGACTTATTCTTGTGTGCTTCAGATCAGAGATGATGTTTAATTTATTAACCTGAAAACTGAAGAAGAAAGTGGAAGTTGTATTTTGGTAAGGACATATTTATTTGTTGAAAGCATTCCTTCTTTGTCTGTATTGCTACACGATTTTCTTATAATAGTGAAATTTCCGCTGCAGTTACCTTGCTGTGAGACCATGTTTTACTGTTTCATCAACTCTGTCCGAATTGCACTGTCATCAGTTTTCTCATAGGTGGATCCTTTTCTGAAAAAGCTAAGAAACAATCTCCAAATTACTGACAAATACTCAGGTAACGACATAAAGGTCAGGCTGCACTCTCAGCTCTTTGTTTCCTCAAGTGTAAAATTATTTATACTCTTTTTTAAAACCTTTAAAATGCCATGTTGTGAGGAAGACAGATTTGACCCCCATCTGTGCATGGCTTAGTAAACGTGAAGATCACATAACTGGAAAGCTAATGAGGACAGAGAATTCCTAGCTGCGCTCTTCCAGTGATTGCTCCTATCAGGAAACTTTGCATGTTCTGTGTGAAATGAATTAAGCTTACTTCAAAAATATCTGCATATGGTTTTCAAAATAAAAAATTAGCCATTTAAATCCAGATTATGTAAACAAATAAAAAAATAGTGCACATGTAAAATAAGCTTATGCTGGTATTTATTTCAATTAAAAAAATAGCACTATAAATCTTTGTAGTTATCCCATAGAAAATGGCTGATTGCAAGATCAGCTCAGTGGCCAGAAATTTACACATACATAGATAGAATTTGTATAGCTCTGTTCTGGGCAGTTCCAGCGTAACAGGAATTCAGGAAATACTGATAATTAACTTCCGTATATATAGAGAGAGTTAGAAAGATAATTCATCACTGCATTTACAGTATAGTTCAAACTAATCTTTAATGCTGCTTCTGCAGAGGAATAACGAAAATGCACGTTTTTGTGACCAATATTTTTCACATGCACCTTACTCTTATTAGAATAGCAATGGTATCTGGAAAACCTTTTGATCTGCTGGATGGCTACCGGTTGTCTACATAAAGAAAACTGGCACTAGTATTGCACCCACAATAGTACCAGAAAGACTACTAGAAACTGATAAAATCGGACTATTACAGGAGTACTGTAATACATAATTTCTTATCCACTGTCTGTTGAATTAAACACTTTCATTGACAAAGCTATGATGCTGGACAGTCTCAGAGCAAATACAAAGCTGTAACAATGACATATGGAATAATGAATTTGGGGATTATTAAGTACTGTATTTAGTGGCAAACAATGATTAGAAACTAATGTAGAAACTGGAGCTTAATGTACACTCATAAATCGTATTTTTATAAACAGCAATAACCTACAGAGTTGTACTTTAAATGATTCACGGAACTGTATTTTACAGTTTTATTTTACAGCATTAGCCAAACTGTCTTTCATTAAGTCAAAAGCTTTCTGAGTTCAAGTAAAAGAAAATAAAGCTAACATTAGGAATGTGTTGTACTAGTGAAGATAAATTGGATAGTCGGTCAATATGAACCAGATTAGATTTAGGATAATGAAGACTTTTGAGTTTGCTTTTTTTTCCTGTATATTTTTAAAAGATAGTCTACTCAGAATCAGCAAAAGAATTGCTACTAAGAATGGCAATGGTAATTTTTTGTAGCAAAGAGACAAATTTTAATATAAACCATTAAAACTATTTTAGCTAAATTGCAAAAAACTAAGTGGTTTGGTTAGAGTTATAATTGGCTAGTAAATGTAATGTTAATTCAGCAGATCTTTAAGCATACTGTAGGTGCTGGTAGGAATATATGGATCTTAAAGACAGCATGGTGAAATATGGTTCCTTACTGAATGTAATATTGTTTTCACAATGCCGTTACATAGGAAATAATGATGAAACATAAGACTTCACAACTCTCATTAAACTCTGTAGTAAAGAGCTTGCTGTTTGTTTGAAGGTGAAAGAAGAATATTATATATATTGTTTAACGTATTTAATGTATAATACATATATATTTCTTTGTAAAAGCATATAGAAATACATACTGTATGTCCCAATTTGAGGGAAAAAAATACATTATTTTTTCCCCCCAATCAAGTTATATTGTACTGTATACCTGAAAAGATCTGTCAGCTTCAGTGAAAAAAACATATGGAGTAACTATTTAATACAAATAAATTTGCCAGAACATAGACTATTCCTGTATTCAGGCACAGCTGATACTGTATAGATAAACAACACAGAAGGCCACCAGACTGGTCAGGCGCAACCTGCCCTGGGTGAAGCCGTGCTGGCTGTCTCGGATCATCTCCTCATCTCGCATGTGCCTTAGCATCTCCTCCAGGAGGATCCGCTCCATGGTCTTCCCAGGCACAGACGTGAGGCTCACCGGCCTGTAGTTCCCCGGGTCTTCCTTTCTCCTTTTCTTTAAACTGGGCTTGATGTTTCCCTTTTTCCAGTCACCGGGGACCTTGCCTGACAGCCACGACTTTTCAAATATGATGGAGAGTGGTGTGGCAACCACATCAGCCAACTCCTTCAAGACCGTGTTATGCATTTCATCCGGCCCCATAGACTTGTAAAAATTCAGTCCCATAAGGTGGTCTCAGACTTGCTCTGCTCTTACACTGGGAAGGATTTTCTCTCCCAAGCCCTGCTTGGAAGTTCAGGGACATGAGAGACTTGGGGAGTCTGACTGGCAGTGAAGACCGAGTATGATTGTTCAGTAATCCTAAATAGGCACTTGGGGAGAGGGAAGATACGGCTTTGGATGTGAGTTTTTCTTTTGAAATCATACCCTTCACTGAATGCTTGTACAGGTATGAAGCATAGTTAGAAGTTATGAAGTCACTATTTAGATGAACATGAAAGATATTTTTTACTTCTTTCCAGCCTCCTACAGAAAAGTAATATTTCTTTGTAAGAGTACACTGACTGTCAGAATTATGTTGGCTTTAAATTGTATTTTCATTTACTTACTAAAGTCATCACATAGACCTGCAAATAGATTATGAGCATTGTGTGAGTTCTAATTAATGTACAAGAATCATAAATATGTTCATTTTAGTATTCAGTGTAAATTGCACTGAATTCTTCAGCAGATACAATGTTAATGCTGTTGGCAGCGTCTGTTCTACAAAGCTTGGGAAAGCCCACAGTGTTCTTGTTATAAAAAGTCAGTATTACTTTAAGTTAAAGAACGAGATGTGAGAAATTATTTTCAATGCTCTCTGTTAACAATTTCCCTGATTTCAAAGTGGTTCTTTTTGCTTTGACTTTTCATGGGCAAACTAAGGAGTATCTTCATGCAAGACTGTATTGAGACTTTAATGCCTCCAACCACAGGAAGTGGAGAATGACCCAGCTGGAAACCAGTTTGCAACTTAGTCTGGATAGAGATGGGAGAAAATATCTACACAAAATTGCCAGACACCTGGGCAGTAACTTTTGTCCTGGTGCCAAAACTGTTGAGACACAAATGTATACTTAAAATACGCATACCAAATTTTGTACACTTGAACGTCACCTATGGAATCTCTTCAAAAGCCAGTGATAACTGTGCAAAGAAAAAAAACAGAAAGAGTAATAGTGTTACTTATTATTATTCAGCAATATAGTTTAACAAAATGAACCTTGATTATGAAGAAAGCATGTGGATATTGTGTAACAAAATCAAACTAGAATATAATTAAGTCTGTAAATAAAGTACCTGGAATTTCTGTTTCTTTGTGTAGTTATTTTTTTCCTTTTGGAGAAAAAAAAAGTATATGATCCATTATGAAAAGTACAGTAAGCAAATAACATTTTTCTGCACAGGAAAGGAGATTACCATCTTATATCTGCGAGCCACTATCACTCATAGAGACATGCTGTGAAGGGCCACAGATCACTCCTGTAATGAAATCTGTGCACAGTGGGAAGAGTATGTCATTCAGAAAGGCAAACTCTTACTTTGTCCTCAAGAGCAGTAGCTGCTGCATCACAGCAGCATTTAGGAACTGCAAAATTCAGAAGATATTCTGTAAATCATTAGGGCCTATAGGCAAGGAAACAGGATTGTGCCGCTTGCACACATTTGCCAGATGAATACAACTTTGAACACATTAGTTGTAACTTGAAAAATGAGTTTACCCTTTGATTCTTCCAAGGACTTAGAAACAGGCACCAGCTGAGTTACTGAGAGAATTCCCTTGGAGTCAAGACCATTAAACATGTGGCAGCCTGCATCCTGAATCGTGCCAGCTAATAAGGAAACACAGACATAGCTCTTTTTTTCCTTTTTGCCTTTTGTAGCTTCCTGTTATGCGTGAGGTCTTGCAATAGGTTTTTCTTCTGTTTTTATGGACTGTCAGTGAGATCATACCACTCAGTTCAAGGCCAGGATGTGTGTTTTCTCAGTGAAAACTCCTCTAAAATATGCTGTCCTCTTGAAACAAAAGTGGTTAGAACAAAAACTGAAGAACAAGCAGCAAAATTTATGTAAATATGCTTGTGAATCTCTACTCCTTAAAGGGATAAAAGAGCAAGAAGTCAACTGCAGTTCTTCTGGAACTGTTGAAGTTACCACTTCAGCTAGTGAAACAAAAAGCTTTTGCAATCTAGAGAACCAGGTTATTTCATGTGTGCAGTTATTCATTAAACCTAACAAGACTGTGCTGAAGGCTCGGAAGAAACACTTTGACAGGAAGTTAAATCATTCCAAATTCATGGCATAATATCAGAATGTTCACAATATTATTCAAAACTAAACTATGTTTCTCAAGTAAAGCAAGAATCCACTCTATATATGTTACTATCTGTTATATACCAAAAAACTGTAACTTCAGCAAATTTAATAACTAAAATTTTGGAATTACAAGAAAATATAGTTCATTGGGTGCCTTCTTAAAATTTTCATGTTAAGTATGAGTTTTTAAACATTTGGAAAGAGATCATCATTAATAATACTGAACGGGAACTTGAGGCCAAACAGTCCAATCTGGTGCTCAAAACAGGTCAATACTGAATTCAGACCATGTTGCTCAGGGTTTTATTCTGTTGGACATGATTGAAAATGTCCCATTTCTTTCCATCATTTTATAAGACTGAAAAGCAATCAGAATTTTAAAGACTTTATCACTTCAAATTGCAGTGTCTACTGGTGTCATCAAATTTAACCAGCAAACTAAGCCTTCAGAACACCACAAATGGTCCCTCTGTGAAATGGAGAGCTCACTTTCACAGCTGATTCCTGTCCAGAGCACTCCTAAAAAAATATATATATATAATAAAATAAAAATCCACAAAGAAATAAGGAGTTGCTCTATGGAAACTACATCACCAAAAAAAGTAATATAGTTTGATGAAAACCAAACAAAACTTAACTGTATGCTTGCACAGGTAAAATGAATATCCTAGTTAACGTGTTAACAGATTTTTTTTTTCTCTAGCAGTGCTAAATATGACTAAACATCTGCTACTGTTAAGTACATGCAGTGTTTAAAAACATGTAGCAGCTGGCACGTTGAAGCAATCCTGTGGACTTAACTGTGACCAGCTAACAAATTTTACATTAAAAATAAAAACAGTAAGAAAGAAAAAAAGGAGATGAATGAAGAGATGAATGAATTCAATCATGACTGAGTCAAATAATAAATTTGGTCGTATAACAGATGTTCTTTGGATTATTATTTTTTTTTTTCCTAAAAGGAAAATAAAATAAATACTTCAAAATGCTTTGATAGCCAGTTATAAATACTCATCATGCCATCTGTTGTGGTTTAACCTGGCAAACAGTTGCACATCACACAGCCTTTTGCTCACTCCCCCCTCCAGTGGAATGGGGAAGATAATCAGAAAAAAAAAGTAGTACTTACAGGTTGAGATAAAAACTGTTTACTAAGACGGAAGAGGAAGAGACAAACAATAGTAATGATAATAATATATATACATATACACAGATATTTACAAAGCAAGTGATGCACAATGTAATTTCTCCCCACCTGCCAACCAACGCCCAGCCAGTCCCTGAGCAGCAGCTGCCCCCTGGCCAATTCTCCACAATTTTATAGCTTCTTCTTGCATGATGTCCTATGTTGTGGAACATCCCTTTGGCCAGTTTAGGTCAGCTGTCCTGGTTCTGTCCCCTCCCAGCTCCTTGTGCCCCCTCGATCCCCTCACTGGCAAGACAGTACAAGAAGCTGAGAAACAGAAATGGCCTTGGCTCCACACAGCACTGTTCAGCAACAACTAAAGCATCGTTCTGTTACCAACATTGTTTTCCTCCTAAAATGAAAATAAATCATCCTACCAGACAATATGAAGAAAATCAATTCTGTCCCAGCTAAAACCGTCTTTCTTTCTGGTAAGACATACTCTAATTGCCTGCAAAATATGTAAGCTCTTTTAGTGGAATGTTTCTCTAGGCTGATAATCAGAGAAGTCACATATAACATAGTGGTAGTTTTCCCAGTTGATTAGGAGTGATTCAGGTATAGGTAGGGACTAAATATATAATTCCAATAATCTATAAATGATAAATCCATACATGGTAGAAAACTCATAGAAAATGGGTAAGATATTTAGCTCTTATCGTCATACAAGGCGTACACAGCTGAAATGAATTAGTCAGAGACTCCTGAGGCAAAAGGCAGACTTTTTACTGATTTCAGCAGAAGTTGAATAAGTCTAAATAGGATAAATTTCATACTGGTAGTAGTATGAAACCTATGAACATAACTTGTAAAATAAAGAGAGGATAAAGCTGTTGTGCCTCTAGCAAAAACTTGTGAGTTCCTGATGATCTTTGTTATGGAAATGGTGCTGGTTTGAGGGCAACATCATATTACAAATTGACAAGTCTTTCTATCATTGAATAAAGTTAGTGTGATGATTATTTGGTTTAGAAGGTAAAGTGGGAGCTTACTTTTGAGGAGACTGTTGCAATCTTTCCAGTATTGTCAACACACGTCTAGTTGGAAAACAAAATGTGGTAGCCTTACTTACAGAAACATAAGAGGTATCATTGGTACTGACGGCATTATCTGAGGTTTACTGATGTGTTCATGTTTTTTCTTGTTTTACTCTGTGATCAGGAAAGATACCTGTATGTCTCACATACTTGATCACTTAGCTAAATCATAGAATCATAGAATCATAGAATGCCTTGGGTTGGAAGGGACCTCAAAGATCATCTAGTTCCAACGCCCCTGCCATGGACAGGGCTCGACTGTCAACAACTAGCTCACTAGATCAAACTGCCCAGGCACACATCCAGCCTGGCCTTGAACACAGCCAGGGATGGGGTAGCCACAACTTCTCTGGGCAGCCTGTTCCAGGACCTCACCACACTCTCAGTGAAGAATTTCTTCCTGACATCCAAACTAAACCTACCCTCTTTCAGTTACAGCCCATTCCCCCTTGTCCTACCATTATCCACCTGTGTAAAAACTCAGTCACCCTCCTGTCTGTAAACTCCTTTCAAGTATTGGAAGGCTGCAATGAGGTCTCCCCGGAGCCTTCTCTTTTCCAAGCTAAACAGTCCCAACTCCCTCAACCTTTCCTCATAAGAGAGGTTCTCCAGCCCTCTGATCATTTTGGTGGCCCTCCTCTGGACCCGCTCCAACAGCTCCACATCCCCTCTGTACTGGGGAACCCAGGCCTGGACACAGCACTCCAGGTGAGGCCTTCCAAGGGCAGAGTAGAGGGGGACGATCACCTCCCTCTCCCTGCTGGCCACCCCTCTCTTGATGCAGCCCAGGATGCCATTGGCCTTCCTGGCTGCAAAAGCGCACTGCCAGCTCATGTCCAGCTTTTTGTCAATCACAACACCCAAGTCCTTCTCTGCAGGGCTGCTCTCAAGTCTTCTCCCAGTCTGTACATGCACCTGGGATTGCCCTGACCCAAGTGTAAAACCTTGCACTTGGCCTTGTTGAACCTCATCAGGTTCTCATGGGCCCACTTTTACAGCCTGTCCAGGTCCCTCTGGATGACATCCCTTCCTTCAGGGGTATCAACTGCACCACTCAGCTTGGTGTCATCAGCAAACTTGCTGAGGGTGCACTCGATCCCACAGTCTAAGTCATCAATAAAGATGTTGAAGAGCACCTGTCTCAAGACGGACCCCTGGGGGACACCGCTCATGACCGGCCTCCACCTGGACATAGAGCCATTGACTACAACACTTTGGCTGCAACCCTCCAGCCAGTTCTTTATCCAGCAAACAGTCCACTCATCAAGTCCATACCTCTCCAGTTTAGAGATAAGGATATGGTGCGGTACCATGTCAATGGCCTTGCACAAGTCCAGGTAGATGACATCCGTCGCCCTCCCTTGGTCCACCAATGCCGTCACTCCATCATAGAAGGCCACCAGATTGGTCAGGCACGACCTGCACCTGGTGAAGCCATGCTGGCTGTCTCAAATCACCTCCTCACCTTGCATGCGACTTAGCATCTCCTCCAGGAGGATCCGCTCCATGATCTTCCCAGGCACAGACATGAGGCTCAACAGCCTGTAGTTCCCCGGGTCTTCCTTTCTCCCTTTCTTTAAACTGGGCTTGATGTTTCCCTTTTTCCAGTCATCAGGGACCTCGCCTCACATGCGCGACTTTTCAAATATGATGGAGAGTGGCTCGGCAACCACATCAGCCAACTCCTTCAAGACCCTGGGATGCATTTCATCCAGCCCCATAGACTTGTAGACTTTCAGTCCCATCGGGTGGTCTTGGACTTGCTCCGCTCTTACACTGGGAAGGATTTTGCTTCCCCCATCCCCACATGGATTTTCAGGGGCACGAGAGACCTGGGCAGTCTGACCGGCAGTGAAGACTGAGGCATAGAACTCATTAAGTACCTCAGCCTTCTCCACATCAGAGGAGGCCAGTTCTCCCTTTCCATTCATTAGAGGGGGAACACTCTTCACATGCCTCTTCTGCCTTATGTATCCAAAGAAACCCTTGTTTTTTACATCCCTCACCAAGCTTAATTCTACCTGCGCCTTGGCCTTCCTGATCCCATCGCTACATACCCTGACAGCACCTCTGTAATCCTCCCAGGCCACCCATCCCTGCTTCCACTGGCTATACTGTTCCTTCTTTTCCCTCAACTTGACCAGCAGGTCCTTGCTCAGCCACGCTGGTTTCCTGCCTCCCCTTCCTGATTTCTTATTCCGGGGGATAGAGAGCTATTGTGCTCTCAGAAAGATGTTCTTCAAGTGCTGCCAGCTCTGCTCCGATCCCTTGTCCCTAAGGACAGTTTCCCAGGAGACGTCTTCCAACAACTCCTTAAACAGCCTGAAGTTTGCTTTTCTGAAGTTCAGTATCCTGACCCCACTCCTTGCCAGGCCCACGCTCCTCAGGATCACAAACTCCACCAGGGCATGGTCACTGCAGCCCAGGCTGCCTCCAATCTTCACCTCTTTGACCATCTCCTCCACATTGGTGAGCACTAGGTCCAGCAACGCATCCCCTCTGGTCGGTCTGTCCAAGACCTGAACCAGAAAGTTATTGTCAATGGACTCCAGCAGCCTCCTGGTTCGGTTGCAGCTTGCTGTGTTGTTGTCCCAGCAGATATTTGGGTGGTTGAAATCCCCCATGAAGATGAGAGCCCATGCCTGCTATGACTCCTTCAGCTAAAGCAAGAAGGCCTCATCAACAGGCTCCCCTTGATCAGGTGGCCTGTAGCAGACCCTGACCACTAGCTGCCTTTTATTGGTTCCATCCCTCTTCTTTTTCTTGAGCCAGCCATACACTACTAACCGCTTTATTAATCATGTTTGACAAACATTTCATAATACAGGGAATAATTAATAATATTGCTACTATTACTAATAAGATAATGATACAGCTTTTAACTCTGCTAAGCAACCACTCTGTAAGACCCCATCCTTGCAACAACCCGTCCAACACATCCACTACTGTCAACTTATTCATGTCTTTTTTGTTTTTTCCGAATGGTCGGACAGGTTCATACAACATATCCCATCAAAATACTCACAACCATGCCCATGCGCTAAAAGTAAAAAATCAATTGCTGCTCAATTCTGTAAAGTACCATGTCAGTTATCACTTACATCAGTTGTTAACTCTGCTATCATTTGTGAAGTTATATTCAACTCATTTCTAGCCCATTACGCTGTGCTTTCATATGCCTTATCTTTCCGCATTGAAAACATCGGTGCTATCGGTCTCCCTGGCCCCACTGGAATAGTGGCTTTATCGCCGCAGCAAATGCTGAAGCCATAAGTCCAGCGGTTTCCTCCACTGTTCCAACCCGTGAGCATGCTTCTACCATATCCACAATACTTGCATTCCGTGGCAGCGTTTGCAAAATTCTTTTACATGGAGCATTAACTTTTGTTTCTGCCAATGACATCATCAATGCTTCTCTGGCAGGATCAGATATATCTGCTCTTTCTAACGCCCCCTGCAATCGATCTAAAAAGCTCATGTATGACTCATTATCTCTGATTTATGGTAACATACGGAGGTGTCGGCTTGCCTTCTTCTGGAAGGGTCTTAATAACTGCTCTTGCCATTTGGGTCGAGGTTCGCAAAATTGCTACATTGAGTCTAGCTTGTACCTGTGCATCTGCAAATGGACCTTGCCCGACAAGCATATCAAATGTCGCTTTTCGTAAGGGGTCCCCCTCAGGTCGATCAAGGTTCTATACTGCTGTGGCTGCAGCAGCATCATGCCAGTGTGCGTGCCACAACAAGGTCTGCATCGGTGTCAACAACAATTCCATCAACTGCCTGCAATCAAAAGAGGTTAATATATATGATGAAAAAATGCTATCAATAAATGCTTGTGTAAATAGAGAGTGCAATCCATAATGCTGAATTGATTTTCTAGCCTCCGTGATAATATCCCATCTAAATCCTTCCCACCTATTTGGCTGCCTTCCCCCATTCAGACCTGAACCCTCCAGAATGACTGGAAAGGCACGTGGCAAAAATTCCCCCTCTACTATAGCATTTTGGATAACTCCTCTCCACCTTGTTCCTGGATCATCAGATGGGTTTGCCCCACTCCCACCTCCCTCTCCGCCCCAACCCCTATTGTCTTTTGCGCAGGGGAACTGCTCCTCTTCCTTCTGTTGCTTGGCACTTTTCCGAGTCCTCTCTTCGAATTCTTCTAACTTGCGGAGCATCTTCCGAACCAAATCTGGGTCCCGATGATCTTCTATCGGTAGTTGTGATGGTGTAAGTGGCGCTGAAGGTGGAAGAGGCGGCAACCTCGGATACAGATCCTGCCGGAGCGCAGCTCCCACAGAAGTGGAGGGCAGCAGCTTCCACTGCGGCCCTGTAGAACCCACCCCGCGGGTTGGTGGTGACGTCCCCTCCTCCACGTCCATATGCTCCTCTCTGAAGTCCTCTCTGCTCTCACCTGATCCCTCCCCCTGCAGGGGGGCAGATGGCTCCTCCGCCAACAGAGAAGGCAAGGGGATGGATCAAACACTTTAACTGTGGGAAGAGCCTTTATCACAGGCTCTGGACTGAAGGCCGTAAAAACTCTGGCAGCAGCAGCTCTTTCAGCTCTCATCTCCTGCGGCATAGCCAGTATCAACTTCCTCGCAGTCGCAAGCCCTGCTGCGTCTTTGCTGCCACTACTCACAGCCTCCCACAGTCTTTTCCCTATTGTCTCCCATGCGTCCACACTAAACGCTGTATACGGTTTGGGAGCAAATCCATTACTCCTACACCATAACAACAGTCTCTGGAGCACAGGCTCATCGTATTTAATTCCTCTCTTAGAGAGCATACTTAAAAGCAGTTTCAATATTGCAGATTCTTCTGTAGTTACATTCTGCCCCATATTCACACCCTTGCTTGCTCTGCACCTCACTGCACGCCCCCGCACCCCACCGGACGCTCCCATGTCTCACTGGGCCTTCTGCGTCTCACTGGATGCCCCTGAGCCTCACAGGGCTCCCGCTGCAGCGTAACGATCCTGGACACTCTCTCATCCGTTCCCAACTTCGGTCCAGCTGAGTTGTCTTCCAGCCAGGGATCTCTCCCTCGGGGTGCTCTCCGATCTCCGTGGGTCTAATAGTGTCTTTGATCTAATGTCACTCTTCGTTCCTTCTAGAGATCACGTTGGCGTCACCAGTTGTGGGGGGAGCATAGGCTGCACGAACACAGACTCCCCACGCGATCCAATATGCATACAGCAAAAGACCTGGACTCTGCATACGATCCCATAGGAATTCAACAAAGACCCTTTATTATTCTCAGCAACTCCTAATATACACTACAAACAGATACACGTGTACATAAATAACTTTTAATTGGCTCAGGCTGACTTTCACAAGGCTTTAACGAGGCTATCATGCACCCTCAAGGCCATGGCGATTGGTGGGACTCGATTTCGATGCATCCTGCTTGTTTTGGATAAAATTCTTCTCTATCTCTTGAGCAGGCGCTTTACTGCTGTTTTTCTCTCCAAGGTGACTTCAAGGACTTGACTACGTGCCTCGGGCAAGCACTTCATATGGCTGGTTCACAACACGTCCACCTTCTCGTAGATATGTCTCTACAGTTCCATCCTTAATTTTCACCCACAGGCTCTCAGCCTGTTCCTGACTGTCACTCAGGAGCAGCTCCTCACAGTCTATGCCCTTCTGAACATAGAGGGCAACTCCCCCACCCCTCCTACCTTGCCTATCCCTTCCAAAAAGATTGTAGCCCTCCATGGTTGTACTCCAGTCATATGAATCATCCCACCATGTTTCTGTGTGAGAGCAACAAGATCATAGTTCTCCAAGTGCATCAGAGCTTCCAGCTTCTCCTGCTTATTTCCCATGCTGCGTGCATTCATATAGAGGCACTTCAGCTGGGCTATCAGTTTTAAATGATACAATAATTTGGAAATTAATCCCTTGCTGTCCTTATAGCTGAGAAGGAAAGGCTGGATGCAGTGCCCTAGAGAAAAAGTCAACAGCTCTGAAATTAATGAACAGAAATCAACAGCTCTTTATGTGCATGCCTTTGTGTGTGACAGAAATATGCAATGACTTCATAGTGTTCTGGGAGAACTCAGTTTTTCTTTTAAGTGAATGTGAGAACATTGGCACTAAATAGAAAACTACTTGCAGTTCATTTTCATGATAGGTCATTTTTTATACATTTCTGCTTTAATATGCTTATTACACATTCATGTGTAAGTAACACTGGATAGTGCATACTTCATAGGACTTCAAATTCTATTCAGTGAAGAGGAAAGTCATGGCTTGCAGATTATTTAGAAGTATTTACTAAATGGAAGAATCAGGGATATGTCTTATAAATACAGGTATTTTCAAAAGACTTGTTATTTTTTGGCTAGACAAGATTAGTTTTTGACACTTGGGATCCTGAAGTTTATTTAGAAAATAAATAAATGCAGTAATGTAGGATAATTAAAATCCTTGTAAATTGTTTCTTTTTTGCTTACATCAACAATATTGACAGTCTGCTTTTTCTAAGGTTTCTTCAAATTACATCAAAACTGTCTAATAGGTAACAATAAAGAATAGTAGAAATTGGTAAATAAAATAATTATTTTGGAGTTTATTGGAATTTCTCTTAAGTTTCTAAATAAATATTAAATCCTTAAATAATTACCAAGATCTCTAATATAAGCTTAAACTCTATATTGAGATATATACATTTGCCACGTAGTTTCAAGGTGATTTCATCATCTAGAATTTGTTTTAAAACCCAGTCAGGTCATTAAAAACTGAAAGTATCTGTTGTCTCTGATCAGACTTTAGTGGAAGGACTTGAAAGTGCATGTTTCCAAATCCCACCTCTCACAGGGATTAAATACTAAGATGGCATGATCACCTGCTCTTTAAAGATGATTTCACTAATACCTCAAATGAATTTGCAAGGCTGAAAGTATTGTACCATTCCTTATTTCTTTTATCTCTTTTGTGAACACATGTATAATTTCCTGTCTACAAGACAAGACTGCTGTTTCTCAGGACCACTGAATTCAATTGAAATGCAGAAGCATGGTCACTTCAGGATACATGAAGTAGCAAAAAAAAAGAACTCTCACTCAAAGTCTCATTTACATGCAGCATGCTTTTATGTCCCCTCTACTCTGCCCTTGTAAGGCCTCACCTGGAGAACTGTGTCCAGGCCTGGGGCCCCCAGTACAGAGGGGATGTGGAGCTGTTGGAGCAGGTCCAGAGGAGGGCCACCAAAATGATCAGAGGGCTGGAGAACCTCTCCTATGAGGAAAGGTTGAGGGAGTTGGGATTGTTCAGCTTGGAAAAGAGAAGGCTCCGGGGAGACCTCATTGCAGCCTTCCAATACTTACAAGGAGCTTACAGGCAGAAGGGGGACAGACTTTTTACACTGGTGGATAATGGCAGGACAAGGGGGAATGGGCTAAGACTGAAAGAGGGGAGGTTTAGGTTGGGCATCAGGAAGAAATTCTTCCCTGAGAGAGTGGTGAGGCGCTGGCACAGGCTGCCCAGAGAAGTTGTGGCTGCCCCATCCCTGGCTGTGTTCAAGGCCAGGCTGGATGGGTTCCTGGGCAGTTTGATCTAGTGAGCTAGTGGCTGGCAGCCCTGTCCACGGCAGGGGGGTTGGAACTAGATGATCTCTGAGGTCCCTTCCAACCCAAGCCATTCTATGATTCTATGATTCTATGATTATATGATTCTATGATTCTATGATTCTATGATTCGTCTTCCCAGCACCTGAAGAACAGAAAGGAAACATTCACATTGTGAAATGGGAATAATTTATAGCAGAGACGTTGACTTCTAAGCCTGTGCCAGATAACACATTATGAAAGTGATCACTAAAGATTCGTGTGTTTTCTGTGTAAAGCTGGTGGCATTCCAGAGAACACAAAGATAACAATAGCTGTATAAAATTATTTTATGTTACAGCCATTATAAATGCACTGTAGTGGCAGTTCATTTAGTCTCAGAACAAACACATGCACAAGACATTGCCTTATATATCATTTAACTCCTATAAAGCTATGAAATGCAATTGTATCTCTATCAAAACCTAAATTTATTGACACAACAGAATCATGAAATGTGAGTCACTATGCCTACATGTGAAATGCATGGGAAGAAAACGGCTGGGGCTAGAATGACAGGAACACTAAGAAGGGAGGGAGAACCTGAATAGAACCACCCAGTCTGGAGATCAACCCACTGACTATACAGGTTCAGAAACAAAGGCCAGCTTCACTAATCACCATGAATTCCTAAGTGTGGATTACATCTTGGAATTCCTGTACTGAAAAAGATGGGTGCCTTGATATCCATCAATTTATTAAATTTAGTTATACTACTTTTTATACTTATACACCTTTGGCTCTAATCTTGCAGCTAAGACCTGGCATTGTCTTGCTGAATAAATGCTTTACTTGTTTCACCAAGACTTATGTAATGGCACTGTAAGCTCAAAAAAATAGGGTGCTTTTTCCTTAGGAGAAAAAACGAATCCAAACATAGTAACAAGTAAGGGACCTCCCCAGAAGGCTACATCTGAAAATATATTTGTCATGCATAAAAGCTAAGGAATAGCGTGCAGAGGTTTGCTGGTGGATGGGAGAGGGACGTTATAACCAAGTATCTACTTTGGCTAAGAACTGTCTTTTAAAATGCATCAACTCAAGCTTTTCCTGCAAAAGCAAATGGTTGTGTAGAATACTGCAGTTCACAGCAAACCCAGAGCACCACTAAAGGCTGTTTCCTTGGGTAATGAAGATGGCTGAATGCAACTAGATTAAAATCGATAGCTTTTTATTTGCCAAAAATAAAGATGAGTTGACATGCAGTAAGCCTTACTAAAATAGACATACTAGTCTCATATCTCTGAAAATATCTTTATATAGGACATCCAGGACAACAAATGGATTGTGCGCCTGCAACCACTGTATCATATTTATATTTGTAATTTAACATTGACTTATCTGATGCTTGATGGGAACAGTATTCTCTGAAATACACTTTCAATTTATATGTAATTTCTTATTGAGCAGGTTAAATGAAAAGAGCATTTATTTTTAAGAGGTGAAAATATATTCATAAAAATTCCATTACGTTGAATTTCAAAGAGTGGGTGAAATGATGTGGAGCTGAATTACTAACTGAATATATGAAACGAACTTTAATGAGCAGATTTAGGTTTGCCATCCTGAGAAGGTGTCTCTTCACACAGCAAAGGGTCATTGTCTTTATTTCTTGCCAACATAACCATTCTGTTTTGTGAGGTGAAAAAGTAGCTTTGTTTATGAAAGTGTCAGACTGGATTTTTGGTGACATCTCCCGTGAATACACAAGTAAAGAGAACAGCTTTTGAGATATAGACATTCATCCTCCAGTGTACATGTTGACTTCAACATTTATTCAAACAGATGCGAAAACATATGCATCAGGCTTGTGTGTGTGTGTGCATGCATGTGCAAAGAATTTTTACTACAATTTTAGACCAAAATCAAGTAGGTTGCTGTCCCATTTCTAATGTCTTAATATTTTTTTATCAGTTCTACAGATATATTCTTTTATCACATACAATCAGCAGGATCTTGATGAAAGAGTGAAACAACAGTATTTCAGAAATTACTTGTAAATTGTGTGTCCATTGCATTTCTCTGATAAAGAAGAGCTAAACAAACGTATGTTTGCCACTTCTACATGAAACTTTCTGGCATCTTCATATTAGAAAATCCTACTTCAAGTTAATCAACTTTGAAAACAAGTTCAGCCAGCATTTTTTTTTTTCTTTCATAAGAAAATTATCTGCTTTATTGCAATGAAAGGAAATACTGACTTACTGAGTAAAATCCTTGGCCCAGTAAAGATAGTGACAATTTTAACTGTAATGTTCAGAGATTGTAGCACATAACTCCATTTTACATGCATGCTTCTTTTATGTATTAAAAATATTTCACAAATTTGATTATCTATGATAAAAGGCTAATAACCATCTATGATAAAATGCTAATAATTGAACATACCATAGTATATACAACACAGACAAGGAAACAAAACAATGAATCCCACGGTTTGTTCTTCTCAGGAGAAATCCTAGAAACATCTCTTGAATATATGTGCTAAAATGTGTATATGCTAGAGAGCTCTGGTCACAAAAGGTGATTGCTTGTTAAGTGTTTAGATCACCTGAAGTGTTTTCATGATTGTTTATTAAGCAATTAAACAGTTTTGCTCCTTAGCAACTGCCATTCCTTAATTAGAAAATTAATTTAATGCAAATTGTTCTTGTGATGTACAACTATTTGAAACAGGAAATATTCAGCGTGTTATCATTAATTCTCTATAATTTGCCATATTTGTTAAAAGTTATGCTCCATTTTCTTTCTTTCTTTCTTTTTTTTTTTTTTTTTTTTTTTTAATAAAAGAACTCCATTAACAAAATAATGATCTTGATCACTGTTTTTCACAGAATCAATGTGACTATCAGACTCATAGGCCAATATACAATACTCTTTTCCAATTGACCAAATATTCAATTTGTCACTGTGTACATGCATGAAAAGCATTTCCATGTGCTCTCAATGTCTTTGGCATGAATAGCTGAGACATTAAAAAATAGCACACTCAGCAAATACTTTGTTGTTTTAAAAACAATAAATCATATGAATTCATAAGTATGATAGCGATTCTCTAGTATAGTACAAAAGGTATTAACTCAGGCTGAGACCTGGCTTACCTCCAGCTATCTGAGTGGAATTAAGCCAGTGATAAATTTGGTCCATTAACTTCTGTATCGTTTCTGCTATGCGTAAAGCTGTACATTCTGTATTCAAACATTTTATTGCCAAGATTAATGGCTTCTCTCCTACTGCATTTAGAATCCAATAGCATGACAGGGAAATGGCTAGCATAATGAAAAATGCATAAACTCACTAAAAATAACTATTTTGACACAGTGGGTTGTACTACTCAGGGACTGCTTTCAAATCCTGACTCAAATCTATTACTATACCAAAAAATGTCAGAGGTTTCATGGAATCTCAGACACAGGAATCTGCCTGTCTACTGTGCACACTACTAAAATAACTTCCTTCTTCTAAAAGATTGCTCCAATTTTCATTTATGGAGTAACAATTAAAGAAGCCCTATGACTGGCTGGTTCCAAAAATTTTTGAAGGGCTAGGAGACATTTAACATTAGATGCTACTTAGGCCAAAAGAGAAAACTAATTTAATCTTCACTGGATTAGATAAGGTAAGATTTGAGTTGATTCAAATGTAAGGCTTCCATTTATTATTATAATAGATCCTTATCTATACAATTATTCAAGAATTTATAGTCTGTCTTGAGACACAGTCAACATCTAGATGGCCCTTCAGGAACATATGGAGTATTTTGCCTGCTGTCATTTCTGAAGGATGCTGGTCTTGGTCTTGCTAATATCTGACTAATTAGAAGCAAGTTAAAACACAATGTGAAATATTTTTAGGGAAGAAATTATTGAAGAGGTTAAAGACTTACAGAAGACAGTAAAATAGGACATAGCATTATAATATCCATATTTGAAAGTGTTTCACTATGACTTAACAAACTTTGAAAACACCCATCATTCATCAGTTCGTAAAATAAAAACTAACTCACAATCCTCTAGAAGATTTAAGTCTTCATTTTCAACTGATTTACTTTTGTTACAATAGATGAATTAAACCCAATCAGTTTGCAAAGCATTCTGGCTGAATGTTGATTACTTACAATAAACATTTAACATATTTGTCAGCTTTTCTCTTCTATATATGTCTGGTATACAATGACTGTAAGCAAATTTTACTACATTTCACTAATGATATTTTAAGAGTTTTAGTCATTTATTGTTGGATATTGTCCAATATATTGCCTTGGCAACTATTCTGTAGGATAACACTTCACATTTTCTAGTGCTTTTCTTCTTAGCAATTATAGCCTAGATGGCATGAAAATCTGAACCCGAATTCTTCTAAAATTGGTAGGTCTTCTAATGGGCATTTTTATTTTGGCTACATCCTCTCTTTCAGCTTTACTGAACAGCAAAAGCTGTTCAAATGACCTTAATTTCTAAAATGTCACCAGATAACTGGTATAGCCTAGCCTCATGTATGGTAGTCATGCTCCATCTGTTGAGCATATGATCTTTTCAGCTAACCAGAGTCATGTTTTTATTATTATTATTGTAGATTATGATAGAATTCTTGTTGAAAGTAGGAACATGAGGAATGCAACAGTTTCTGCCTAGGATGGACAGATACTGCTGTTTGTGTCTGTAGATTTATACATAAGTTCTGTAAAGGAATACAGTCTGGTTTTGTCACATACCTCTCCAACCGACTGCATCATTTGGCACAGTAGAGTTTATTCAGGACAATTTATCCAGTGATGTTAATGGAACTGAAATAAATATACTGCCAAGAGTATGATTCTGCTGTACTGTTTTATATAGTAAAACTTCTATAATATCCGTCCTCTCAAACCATGCAAAAATAAATGTTAATAATCTTGCATATCAATTATCTATATTCACTAAAATGGATAAACACTCTATAAAACACTCCAATCCCTTTGCTTGGACTAGAAAGGCAGGTCATCACATAAATTGTCTCAATTGAAAATGAATAGATATTTGTCCAGAAAAACATCTTATTTTGTACGGTAAAGATATGTGAAAGTTACTGCTTTCCAGTAGTGCTTTCTACTAGTTTCTAGTGCTTTCCAGTTACACTGTAATTGTTTGCTTTGCTTGATGGCAGTAGTAGATGCATACCAGACAGAGGTTGTTTTACTGGAGATCTATCTGATATCCAGAATCTGATGTCCAGAATCAGGGCTTCCTCATTCAAATAAGCATGTATATATATGTATCGTTCCTCTCTATCATTTTGTTTTTAACAAGTTGCATTATCAGAAGACCTTATCCAAGCCATTTGACATTGCTGAAAACACACCTGTGAGACTCAGCCCTTGAGTTGGAGGTTATTCGTCCTACGGAATAATTCCACATAAAAATAAAATGGTTAAATTTTAAAGGCCACATTGGTTTAGTACATCTACATGTGTCTGATATTATACAAAGGCAGAGATTTCCTCTGTGAAATTAGTTTAATTGAGAAGCTGAATTACATTGTCCAATTTACAAAAGCCCTAATATCTGCTGGGAGAGTGCAAACACTTTGCCATCAAGAAATTCCTCTTCTGAAAAATACAACTTGACAGATGGAGAACATTCAGGACAGATGGAGACACAGGTATTCAGTTGCATTCAAAACTACTTGTATACTTCACTTTGAAAATCCATCACTCTTGCACATATTATCACCTCTACATTTTGTGTGGGTATTTTTAATTTTTTTTCTTTGTAATTTGCTAGTTTCTGAGATTGTAATGATAAAAAGTGACAAGATCTCAATGTTATAAGAAGTGCTGCAAGGTGCCTAAGTGTAGAAGCTTATTGCTATTTTAGGATTATGAAGCAGCACTAGATAAGCAAGATCTTGCACAGGACCGGCAAATATGACTGATAATCCATGGAAGACCAACACCCTCCTGAAGAACAAGTTAGTGCATCAACTGATGCACTATTCTGCCCTGCAGAATACTATTAGGTAATTAATTCTGCTTTCTGTTTCAGTGGAGGTGAAGTTAAAATTTTAACATGCAAATGTATGATTTTGTTAGGTGTCATTTGTGATAAAAATTCCAAATGTGAAGAAAATGGGCTTTCAGGGATAACCTTACTATAGTGAATTATACAAGTAATATCAGACATTATATGTTTCGGCAATTTTTGCACTAATACAGTTCCAAACCATAGTGTGTAATGTATATCAGACTTGGTTTGTTTTCCAATATTTTCTTTTTCACCTGAGTATTACTGTTTTAAAACTTGGTAAAAGTTTTAGAATGATTTAGATTAATGAGCATGTAAATAGTAGTAGTAGTGCCCTAGTAATATATATGGCAGTATAACCTTAATGGAAAATGTTTTTCAGACAGTAAATACAAATCTGTATGTGTTTATCTCCACTGTTCGTTTTGATCTCTCCTTGTTTTACTCCCCTGTACTCATTTCCAAATTATCAATATGAATAGTAATGACCAGGACCCCTCGAGACCAGAACCACACCTTCATACATCTAGAAAAAAGCAAGGAACAGTCTGATGGATTAGAGTGATTCAGAAAGCACTCAGACAGTGCTGACAGAAAGAGACCAGCTCTTGCTCAGACATGTAGCCCCAGTCTTCCAGCATTTGGTTAACAGGTGCTTATGTTCTGCCACAACGTCAATTTATTTGCTTTTTGCTCATTAAAAAAACAGACAAACAAACAAACAAATGTAACATCATTATATAAAACACAAATAGATTGCATTGTCCAAAAGCCCTGAAGTTACCATGGTGTCATGGTTGAGAACAGAGTTTAAGGAAGAAAAGGGAAGTATTCCATAGCATATACATCACGGTACACTGCTCTCCAGGGGGCGCTGCGGTGCGCGACCCC
>VXAV01008667.1:297734-308548 GCA_013399715.1 Alectura lathami
AACAAATAAAAGACACAAAAATTAGATACTTCTCATAATTTTTAACCACAATTATGGTTTTTTTTTTTTTTTTTAGTTATTTAACCCTGAAGATGTTAGGCAGTTTGAGTAGACAATCTTTGACAATCCTTCAAATGAACTATTCTGTTCTGTTCTGTTCTATTGTATTCTATTTTATTCTGTTCTACTCTACTCTATTCTATTTAAAAGTTTTTTAGAAAGTTTACAACAAATTCCATTTTATTTTATAGAATTATTCCATAAAAATCTCCTTCATGAACATTTCCTTCTTCAACATTTTTAAAGGGTGTCAGATATTCATTTGTATGGTAGCTTTCAGTTAAAGTAGTGCAATTGTGATTATTATTTTCTTTTTCTATTTGTCTGTGAATTCAGTGCTAGATAAAACAGGTTTTGTTAGCTGATAACATTCCTATTTTATTTCTGGACTGTGAAGCAAGCTAGAATTACAAACTGCTGTAGGAAGAAAGTTACTCATTATACATGAGAAAAGCCTCATTTACCACCTTCCCACTATTTATTCTCCATGATAAAAATAGAATTACAGTGAATGTGTTTGTTTATTTATTTATTTACTGTGGGTAGAGTTTTCTTATTGAAAAACTGTAAGATAATTTCTAAGAACAAAAATGGCCAAGAAGGAGTGAACAACGTAGCTACACAAACAATCTGTTGTACGAATATCAATCTAAATTCTTTTATTGTTGGAGTTATTGACTTCAGAATATCACCTAATCAAATTCTAATTCCCTTAGTTGTAGATATCTGAAAGAATATTTTCTAAACTTTGTTTAGAGGTGTTAGTCAGAATTATTAACTGGAATTTTTAATATCAGCATCACAGAAAATACAGTTGTTGCATTCGAAAGCTCACGCATAACACAAAGTTTTTTACATTGATATGTCTTGCCACAGTTTTGAATGAAATAATATCTGAATTTGCACGGAATATCAGGACAAAGTGAGGGAGCCAAGAGTGCATAATTATTCAGTTTGTAGAAGTCTTGACTGCTTTGGTAAGTATGTAACACTGTCTGACACCTTGTGCAGTATAAAGAAAACTACCATTGTTTTTGATCTCCTGCCACTAGCAAAATACTAGGAGATACCTTTTTTAATCATCTCACAGATCTGGAGGCCAGTGCCTTAGCCAGTGTCCTACATTTCATCTCACAGGATGTGGTAGCTTCCTGTTTTCCCCAGTGCTTAAGAGTTAGAACTGTATCTTAGCAGACAAGAATCATAGAATCATAGAAAATCATAGGAAACCTGAGTTCAAGTCACAGAGACATTATATGTCTACAGAATGAGAAACCATAGGCCTTTCCCACAGTGAAGACATGTTTAACAGTACACCGAAATAAACATTAAGACTCTTTACATTGATGAAAAACACCATGGTCCTGAATCACAAAGGGATGATCCGTTATAAAGCCACTCCACCAGTTCATATGAAAAGGTTATCTTTGGGTTAGTGTGGTAGGTTGACCTTGGCTGGCAGGTATCAACACTCATCACTGAGAAAAGCAATATAATATTTAGGTGTACATTTCAACACTACTAGAAATATGAGAAGATTTGTTAAATTTTATATAGTTCCTGTCATAAATAAAACATTCAACAAAATGTATTGCTAGTAGGTTGTAATCTTGCAAAGTAATTTGAACCCAAAATTGATGTAGAACTTACTTGAGCTCTTGAAATATTTACGCCAAAGAAGAGACTTTCTGGCTTAGGCCAGTGGTTACCAAAGTTCTTCTGAATATGGAAAATTTCTGTCATTCAAAATTTCTTGCAAATGACCATGCACTCTTAAAGTAAGAATGAATATTGAAATCATGTTAAATGATTAATATAAGGAGCCTGTGATGATCCACTATTCAGAATTTGTTAACCATCAGTTTAAAATGCACTTCACTTTGTTTCTTCGGTGTATTTTATTAAGAAGAAATAGACACCCCAAAGAAGTACCTTGTGCTGAGTGACTATGATTTTGTATTCTCCTTGTGACTACCCTCTTCCTTTTCTCATCTCCTGAGAGAATGCACCAGCTGTGTCATGTTCTCTACTGTAAGCTCTCTTGGGTTAGAGACCTTTCATGATCTGTATGCAGCACAGCAGAGTTCCTCTTCTGCATAGAGAATAAGCATTGTATCAACTGACATAATTTGCAGGTAAAACTATTTGAGAAAATACCTCTGGGATAGCATCACCAGAAATCAAAACCTTGTCCTCAGTAGGTGGCAGTTTCGCCCATCGTGAGCATTACTAGTCTCCTGGTAAAACTATAAATAATGTTTGGCCAATAAGCAGGCAAATTTTGTGCCAGCTATTAATGATATCTGAACAAGACATGATCCAAAATTAAGGGTGAACTCCTTCCTGTTGTATAATTAACACTGTATGTTCTACTGACCTTCAAATATCCAGCAATATAAAAAGGATGTGATCAGATATTATTTCTCTAATGTAGTTACAGCATTTGGAGTTCCAGGAATGCTTCAAGCAGCAAGGGGTAGCAATCACTAGGACGTACAGGGCTAGTCAACCTCTCAGTTATATCCTTGATACGGGCCCCTGGCAGGCAGCAGACCTCCCTAGATAGCGGGTCAGGACAACAGATGGGTGCCTCCACACCTCTCAGAAGAGAGTCACCCACCACTATCACCCTTCACTTTTTCTTGATTTATGCAGTTGTTATACGACAGGTGGCTGGTTTGGCCATCTTATTCTCACCTGATCACTTACCTGCTGCAGGTTGTTTTCCTCCTCTGTCTGCAGTACTGTGAAGTGGTTGTGCAGAAGCTCCTCAGGCTTAGCAGTAGGCTTGGATCATACAATCACACAATCATAAATCGCTTGGGTTGGAAGGGACCTTAAGAGATCATCTAGTCCAATTCCCCTTCAATGAACAGAGACAACTACGTATAAATCAGGTTGCCCAGAGCCCTATCCAGCCTGGCCTTGGGCGTCTGCAGGGATGGAGCTTCCACCACCTCTCTGGGCAACCTGTTCTAGTGCTTCACCACCCTTATTGTAAAAAACTTTTTCCTTATATCCAATTTAATACTCCCCTCTCGCAAGATCTTATGTCCTATGCCCACTTATGTGTTTATACTAAAAAGGTATGAAAAGTAACCTGCTATCTACTCAAGAAAGAATTGAATGAATGAACCAAAATGAATCTATGATTCTACTCTTTGTAATTTGTAACATGTTTTATTTTCCATACCAGTGGTAATTGTGTAGTGACATGTAATATACACTAGTTTTACTAGTAGTAATTTGCGGTAATTTGTAATAAACATATTATCAAAAACCCAGACTTCTGTGTCCTTGTGCATTAAGGATTCCTGAGAACCCCAGAATCATGACCTTTACAGGTCCACCGGCTGGGTGACCCTCATAGGTCATGACTGTGATCACTGCAATATGATGTCACTCAGCCACATCCATGAGCCCAGTTTATGTAATCAGCAGAGAACATTTCCATCAACATATGAATGTTGCCTTATTTTTTAAAGTAAATCACAATGTTGTGGATTTGACTGACTCAGTGAGAATGTATTTGTGAAGTTGATAATGTGCACGCTGATTATGGACACTGGTGGCATATATATATATGCAGGAAAGACAGCACATGAACAGTGACAGCTAATGATATCCATTCATTTATTTATAGCCTTTGCTCCTTGAGCAGATACATTGTGAAGATCTAGGAAGTCAGTGGGTCTCTGAAAAGCTTGAAAATGGTAACTGCAAAGGATAAAATAATAGAAGAATAGTGGAAGATCAGTCAGGAATTGCTCATTTTCTTTTCTGGGTCACAATTCAGCAAGACCTACCTCCTCTTTGGACACTCTGAGACGTCATGAACTCTCCTAACTAATTATATTTCATATTTAATCCACTTTTGCAATGACTAATATGTCTGAGTACGCAATTGAGATCCACCCCTTAAGTGCCTTTCTGAACTCTTAGAAACCCTTCTGCTAGACTCTACCCCAATTTCAGTCAAATATGGCTTCATCCTACTTCAAATGCTGACAAAATTACATCCTCACTTTTCAAACTAATTTTCCAAGTATATTTACACTTGACTGAATAAAGTCTTTGAGGCTTTGACCATATAAAATATATTAAAAGTATATGTATGCAATTCATTCTGCAAAAGTGAGGGTATGAATTCTGCACTTCCTACATTAAGTGGACAAACATCCAAAAACATCTCACTGCTTCTTAAGGAAGCTACTGGGCTAATCTGGTAGAGGTGATTAATAGTCCCATGTATATGACAAAAGAATTTGTGCTTCCTGAGCTACCTTTCTCTCCACATACTAACACAGGTACAATATACCATGAACTATGTGACATACATCGGCCTACTGCAGACCATGTGCTGAATAGGATTATATCCTGAAATTTGACCTCATATGCCTAGCATTCAGAGTCTCTGAGTCACCAAAGCTACAGTATTAACCAGGAGACACAATTCTGTTCAGTGCAGTAGGCCTGACTAACTGCAGGGAAGTGTCTCGACACTTGTTTTGCAAACTGGACCAACTGCAGCAGCAGGGTGCGATGAGGCTCAGTTTTGGACTCCTCTCTTTCCAGTATGAGAATTGGCAGTACTTGGCTCCACATTGAGTTCTGCAGGCAGAAGAGGAGGTGTGTCCTCCAACCTGTGTCCCCCTCTCCTATGATGCCTACAACTCCACATTCATTGCCAAAATGAGAGATTTGGCTTTTAGTGCAACATCTGCCTTCCAAACACATGTTCCAGTTTCATCCAGAAAACCAACAGCCAGATGGTTTGCTCTATCTTGTGGATGGGCTACAGCCTTTGAGCCACCTATGGGGTCCCATTGGAAAATACCAGTCACCATCCACTGTCTCTGATGCTCAACAAATATTCTGGGTTTTTCAGAAATCAAATATCAGTGGCATTCTCCCTCTATCCAGTCCTTTATTATCATGGGTTGAGTGCACAAAGGTGAAAGAATGGCACAGAGATTTATGGGGCAAATGAAGAGAATTGCTACTGGTGTAAGAAGAAATTTTGAACCCAGCCTATGAGTACTGTGATCAGGTGGACAATGATCTATGTGGGAAGGGAGAAGGAAGAAGGGAATGAATGAGAAGAGAAGGGAAAAGTAAAATAAAAATATAACCAAAAACTTACAGTATTCGTGATCTCCGTTTATTACAAGCAGTTGTTCATGAGCAGTCCTGCATATACAGCTAATGAGAGAGACAAGGAAAAAAAAAAAAAACAATTGTTCGTGAAAGATTAAAAAAAAAAAAATTGAATTATTGCCATTTGAATCAGATGTAAGATTGTTTATAATTATTTTGACATCCACTCAACTCCATTGAACTGTCTACTGGGTCAGTTTCTCTGAAAATTATTCTGTGTGTGTACACAAGAGTTTTTCACATGAAGGATTATTTTAAATGATGTTTTGCAATGCTGGAATCACAGTTTGATTACCAGTATACTTGCCTGAGCTGATCTCACAGGCACTTCATCAGCTCTTGTGCTCTTCTACACATCAGTGTCAAGGCAGTGAAAATCACAACCACAGAAATGCTTCGCACAGCTATTCCTGGTGGTACACCAGTGGGTTTCTTCAGCTAGAGTGACTGAATAATAGCAGCAACTCCCAGCATGACTGCAATGAACTGATCTTATACTACTCTCATTTCCCCATCTGAGGTATATTGAACCCAATTCCCTCCTGCCTTTTATTTGAATTGTGGATGCATTCTCTCTGGAAAGGTGAGACACACATACAGTGCAAAAGACAAAGTCTTTCTACACTGGCACAAGCAGCTTGTTCTACTTACAATCATAGAATCAACTGAGTTGGAAGGGACCTTTAAAGGCCATTCAGTCCAACTCCCCTGCTGTGAAAAGGGACACCTACAGCTGGATCAGATTGGTCAGAGCCCTGTCCAGCCTGACCTTGAAGGTCTCCAGGGATGAGTCATCCACCACCTCTCTAGGCAATCTGTTCCAGTGCTTCACCACACTTATCGTAAAATACTTTGTCCTTACATCCAATCTAAATCTTCCCTCTCTCAGTTTGAAAACATTTCCCCTAGTCCTATCACAACAGTCCCTGCTAAAGAGTCTGTCCCCTTCTTTCTTGTAGCCCCCCTTTAGATATCAAAAGGCTGCTATCAGGTGTCCCCAGAGCCTTCTCTTCTCCAGACTGAACAGCCCCAACTCTCTGTCTGTCCTCACAGGGGAGGTGTTCCATCCTTCTGATAATTTTTGTGGTCCTCCTCTGGATGCGGTCCAACAGCTCCATGTCCCTCCTGTACTGAGGACTCCACATCTGGAGCACTCCAGGTGGGGTCTCACCAGAGCAGAGTAGAGGGGCAGGATCACTTCCCTTGCCCTGCTGGCCACGCTTCTTTTGGTGTAGCCCAGGATGCGGTTGGATCCCCAAGTCCCTTTCAGCAGGGCTCTGCTCAATCCTTCCATCCCCCAGCTTGTACTGATAGCTGGGGTTGTTGCAGCCAAGGTGCAAGACCTTGCATTTCACTTTGTTGAAGCTCATGAGGTTAGCCTGGGCCCAGTGCTCCAACCTGTCTAGGTCTCTCTGGATGCCACCCCATCCTTCAGGCGTATTGACTGCACCACACAGCTTGGTGTCATCTGCAAACTTGCTGAGGCTGCTCTCGATCCCACTGTCGATGTAATTGATAAAGATATTGAAGATAATCTGTCCCAGAACGGATCCCTGAGGGGCGCCACATGTCCAGATCTCCATCTGGACATTGAGCCATGGACCACCACTCTCTGCATGCAGTCTAGCAACCAGTTCCTCATCCATTGAAGAGTCCACCCATCAAATCCATATCTGCCCATTTAAGAGAGAATGATGTTATGTGGGACTGTGTCAAAGACCTTACTGAAGCCCAGGTAGATGACATCAGTGTCTCTTCCCTTGTCCACCGATACAGTTACACCATTATAGAAGGCCACTAGATTGGTCAGGCAGGACTTGCCCTTGGTGAAGCCATGGTGGTTGTCTTGTATCACCTCCCTGTCTTCCATGTGCCTTAACATAGCTTCCAGGAGGATCTGTTCCATGATCTTCCCCGGCACAGAGGTGAGGCTGACAGGTTGGTAGTTCCCTGTTTACATGTCAGTAAATAGTTGAACTATTCAGTGACCCATGACAAGGTTGTCTTTCTACCCATTGCTTGTAATCTAGTTTGCATATTAGAAGTCTGAAGACACAATCAACACTTACTGAGCTAAACAGACTTCATACACACCTTATATAAGGATGAGTGTTTCAGATTAACATCCCTAACTGAAATTTGATCTTTTCCATATCAGCTGTATTGTTGCAGGATTGGTATCTCATGCAGTAGGCCAAGGAGTCTTTTTCTTGCTCTTTTTTAATGATATTTCTTTAACCTGATTTTGTTCCTGGCTTTATCTGGAACAGAGCTTGCTTTAAGAAATTCCTCAGGAGACATTTTTGCAGTAGCCTTTTCTTGCTCATACAGATTGTCTGCAGATGTCTGTACTGTCACTTTATAGTCACTGACATATCAGCAGATACATCCAGACTCTCACTGATATTTCTTTGACAGGCAGGAGTGAAATCCTACAAATAAATACAGTTTTTTTTTTTTTTTTTTTTTTTTCCTTTCTGCAGCAAATGTACCATCGTTTTAAAAAATTGTTTTTTGTTTTTTGTTTTTTTTTTCCTTAAAAAATATATCAGTGTCACCACTAAACTGAAGAGAGTACAGGAAGTCACATGTGTAATACTGAGGTTGTAAGTGACTGAATTTTTAAAGATTTTTTTATTATTTTTTCCCTGGTAAATATACTTGTAGTACTTACAAGCTATGATACTTTTAGCTTGCTGGTAATAATCCATCCATGCTTTACTTGGCTGAACCAACTTGTTTCCAGGACTTTCTGTCCTCAAATACTCCTAGTATCCATCCCCTGGAAGTTTTGTGCTCAAAAAAATTATTCCATATGACATTGTGAACATACTCTTCTCCACATCTCCCACCTTAGGCAAAGGTGGAGCTAAACTTTAGGTAAATAGAAGATCAAGGTTTCAGTACATCCTTGAAAGTTTCCCTTAACCCTATTTACCTTCTTTTGTAGCTTCTAGATTTGGGTTTAATTTTTTCCTTTGAGTTCCCCTGTCCAATGTTCTGCAAATTATTCACAACATATTTGGATGTATTTGAGAAAAGATTTTTGGCTTTGCCTCTTCACAGGATCCTAACTGACTTACATGTACATTCGGCTTTTATTTAGAGGCAGTGATAAGCGTGGTTTGAGTTAGATTCCTCTGAAAACTCATGACTTTTTAATCTTTTGAAACTAGAACATTAAAGGCAACGGAGAAAACATAGTCATAAGTATGTGAAAATATGATCACATATATTCTAATAAAAATCATTTTTCATCTGATACTTTAAAAATAATGTTACATTAAACCCATGCATTTCATTATGTTTCACTGGAAAGGAAGAGGGGAATGGAAAAGATAGGCTCATTCTTGATGAAAAAAATACATATTTCAAGCTTGAGGGAACTGGAATAAAGAGTACTAATAAATATTAAAGCAGTCCTTTATTTTGCCTATAGACTGGTCTTATTCTTGCTGTGATGTAGTAGTTCCCAGAGGAGGTATACATTGAAAATCTCTCTGCATGTCAGATTGCAAATGACCTGCTGTGTCCCAGATAGGTGCTGCACAGAATCACACCATGACATCTAAGTGTCTGTGCTTAATCCGGTAGCGATTGTGTGGAATCAGATAAAGCACAATCAGAAAACCAACTTTAACCTGAGTAGCCATGCAATTATCTACTCCCACAGCACATTTTCATCTTTTCATAATATTGTTGGGTTCTGAAAATGCAACAGTATTTTTAAGTATGTGTTTAATGGTCATTGCAATGGAACGATAAAAATAAAAGGAAGGGAAGGCTTGTAACAAGCAAGGTTTCTTTCATCTAATAAGTAGCCACAATCAGGCAAAAGGATGTTATATATGCTAAAATTTTGTGAGGGTTCAAAATGTGACTCAAACAAATAAGCAATCCAACCAAAAACAAACCAAACCAAATTAAACTAAACCAAACAAAAGAGGAAAAAAGGAGTGTAGGGAGAAAGGACTGTTAAGCCTCCAAGATGTCACAAAGGATTCAAGCAGACTCAGCCACAGATCATGGGAGACCAGCAAGGCAAAACATAGCAGGGAAATATCACTAAATGTTTGCTTTTTTTCTCCTACTTCCATTAGATGATTATTTTTGAAAAGTGTCACAAACAAAGTAGGCTAGATGGACCTCTTTCTCTAACCTACTAAATTGCTAATGAATTAAAGAAAGATAGGCAGATGGCAGAAATAGCAGTCTGGGTGGCAAACAGATTATTGTTTAACAAATAAAACCAGGAATGAGTTCATTAATTAAATTAGGGATGTGTAGTCACACATTCTCTCACTGATCTGGTTCAGGTCTCAGCCTTGTCTACTTCAGGCTGGTTCCTGGTTTCCAGGTGGAGCTTTGGTGTAAGTGCTGTCATTCAGCTTTGAAACCTTGATCCATACTGTAGATATTTATATATATTTTTTCCCTTGGCTTACATCTTCTAAGAGAAAGGAAGGGCCACGTTGCTTTAAGGTATCTTACGTTCCATAATACAGGAAGATTAAAATACAGTTGCTTGTTGATGGCAAGTGTATCTGGCAATAAAAATATCAGGTTATTTTCAAAGAGAAGCCAGATTGTTTAATTATTTTATTTCATTTTCTAAACTTGTGTGTCAGCATTTTTGCTTCTGGTATCTGTAAAACTTCTGTTTGCCTTAAATCAAAGTAATGCCGTAAGATTTGTAGAACCCATTCAGTTTATAGCATTTTCCCCAAACAGTTTTACATCCACTCAAAGATATTGCTTAGTAGTTTAGACATGTTTTCCTCTTTGAAATACTCCTTTTCTAACTGAAGTGATTCACTACAAGACCAAGTGTGGGTTTAGCACTCCAGAAAACCTCAAGTCTTATCCCCACAGTAATGCCCTCAAGAATCAAGCTGATACTATTCTTATCAGATGTGAGTACAGCCATTTCCCCATTCGTGTTGCCCTCTTCTGCCTGCATATTCCATTCCCACAGTGCTGTAACAATCATAGAGTTTCCCCAGTCATAGGACAATACGGAGAATCTGAAGTTACCTTAATAGTGCAGACTGTCCTTGTGATTTAGTACAATTGCTAATTGTGCACATAGCTGTTCCCTGGAGACAGTATTCCCAGAATCACTGTCTTAAAATAGTTCCAAGAATATATATAACATCACAATAGCTGCTGGCGACAGTACTACTGGCTAGTTGGGCATCCAGCCAAAAAATGGATAAGAGCAGATCCATTTCCCTTAAGAATCTCATCCTTGAGGCCAGAGTATTAGGCAAAGATCCACCAATATGTTTTATGTGTCTTCACTATGAGAAAGTTACTGGAGCACCTTTGAGGGCCAGAATGACTTTATAGTTTAGGAAGGATGTATACATAACAAAGAACTGTTTTAAAAAAGTAGTGTTTTTAAGAGGAGAGTTGAGTGCTCTTAACAGATAGTAAAGAGCTTTCTTCTGCCTACATTTGCACATCTGCCTTCTGCTTATCACGTCTCTCAGACGATAAAAATGGAAAGCTCTGTCATGAACTGATGGTTTTTTTTTCCCAGCGTTTCCTTATAAACAGACGTCCCTCTTTCATAATCTTGTCAGCAAATTTTAGAT
>VXAV01008667.1:308604-328696 GCA_013399715.1 Alectura lathami
TATAGATCAGAAGAGCACAGAAGGGTTAGTGTGGGGGAAGTTAGCTGTGAGAGAAATGAAAGAGAGATGCAGATGACTGAGTTGCAGAGATATGATGGAGAAGAACAGCATGAGAAGATCCAGCGAGCATGGGACATTTGAAAAAAAATAATTTTATTATTATTATTATTATTATTATTTTAATATCAAATGGGAGAAAATGAAAAGCAGGCTGGTAACGAATCTTTATTTAAATACGAAGATGATCAGGGGCCTGGAGCATCTCCATTATGAGGAAAGGCTGACAGACCTGGGACTGTTCAGCCTGGAGAAGAGAAGACTGAGAGGGGAGCTTATCAACATTTTAAAATGTTTAAAGTACAGGTGTCAAGAGGATGGGGCCAGGCTCTTGATGCGCAGTGACAGGACAAGGGGCAATGCGCACAGCCTGGAACACAGGAAGTTCCATCTGAACATGGGGAAAAATTGTGTACAGTGAGGGTGACAGAGGGCAACTGGAACAGTCTGCCCAGAGAAGTTGTGGAGTTTCCTCTGGAGATATTCAAAGCCCACGTGAATGCTTTCCTGTGCAACCTACTGTAGGGAACCAGCTTTAGTAGGGGATTGAACTAGATGATCTCCAGAGGTTCCTTCATTAAGAAAAGAAAAAATACATGCATACACGCCAAGAACAAACTCTTCCTTTCTGCAAAGTCTTTCTGGCTATAGCTTACATTTGGTGCTAAAGCTGCCCAGGCTGACTGAGGAACACCTGCAATATCTACTCATTCATCCTCTCATGTCTTCCATTTCTCTAAAAAGTCTTTTGCAGGATCATTTGTTTGCGCATTCATGCAATGACTGATACTGGAGAAACATTAACTAGACTAGCTGCAAAATAATTCCTTCTATTCATACTATTTTTCGACTGTATGAATTGCCTGAAATGTTCCATCACATCCATAGCTGTTCTGGCACAGGACAGGATTTGTTTAAACCATCAGTATAGAAGAAGTGTACAGAGAATGACAGTGTTAAGATCTAATTCCTTCCTATTTATAGCTCTAGGATATGACGTTATGCAGTCAAAACACCTATTCCTGTGCAGCCAATATCAGGGTCACTGCAGACACTAATAGTGAAGCTGCCTGCTTATGTTAGGTCTTGTGGGGTTATTTTCTTCTTTTCACGTCATATTTTATTTCTCGTATGCTTATTCCTGTCACATCTCATTGCACTGCACTTTAAAAAGTTCATTTTTGGTTGTAACTGGTTTATTTGCAAAATATTATTTTTTACCCTTGAGAAACCTGCTAGTTTATAAAGAATACATATTTCTATCAGCATTTTACAAACAAGTAAATAAATATGTTTATTTACAAGGAATTTATGCATATAGTAGAAAAATCCCTTTGAAATCAAAAATGCACAGAAAACACAGATTCAAAACTGAGCAACACACATATCTGGAATAGTATTTATTACAAGAAGCAAATCACTAGATGGATAATAATTGCAATAAAAGAAAAAAAATTATGTACAATTTATTCTCAATGGTTAAAGCGGGCCCCTCACAACTGTGCAAACAATAGTTCATAGATCAAGTATCATTACGGAGCATTTTCAACATCCCATTTCCCAAAACATAGTGCTGGTGAAGATAGTCATGGGTATTGTCTGGCCTTCAACAAGCAACTCATGAGCCAGAAGAATACAGGTCTCCTCTTTGCTTTATCTGTCAGCCTCCTGGCGATTTTTCAGATAACCTCAAGCATCAAAATTGGCACTAGATGTCAGTGTTTGGGCAAGAGAATTGCTACCCTCGTTTTCATGGGTTATATAACAGATGTGCTTTTCCAGCAGATGATAACATCTAATCACATTGACCAGGTTTTAATTCTTCTCAAGCAGCACTGTTCACAGCAGCTGTTTTTACAGCAATAAAGCCCTCATCACATCAGCCTTAAATATGCTATATGTGCTCAGAAATTTGCCATGTTTCAACTCAGGGGCTATTTTCCACAGTCTGACAAAGGTCCCCTCAGGAAGGTCTGTAGAAGGAATAGGCAGGAACATGGCACTGTCACAGTGCTGATCCTTTTCTGTCCATGTCCTTCCTTCCTGCTCTCACAGAAGTCAGGACTGGTAGTCACAAAAATGTTTAGGGTTTATATTATACTGAGTTGGAGCAAGGAAGAGTAGATGGGGAGGAAAGCAGCAAAATGGGAGAAGGTACCTGGAAAGTACAGACTTATTAGTGTTAGGAGAGCTAGTGAATAGAAAAGAGTAAGGGAAAATCTGAGACAAATAAGTGAAATCCAGGCACAGGATCTAGGGCTGAAATGAGAAGGTGCTGGTGGTTTGGGGGAAAGTGGAATGACTTGAGAGAGCCCCGTAATAAGAGCTGAGAGTATGATGTAGTGGGGAGATATTCAGAGCAACTATATTAATACCAAGCACAGTAACGTGGTACTCCTACCTACATACTGTGCACATTAGTGAAAAAATGCTGACTCTATGCTTTAAATTGTTATACATCCTGCTGGCTGAACCTCTTTCACACCATAAAAGATACCTGAATAAAACTGACCCAGTGAGCTGTCACATCAATATGAATTTCTTACTGGTTCCCATGCAGGCCTGCAGACTTTTGGAGACTTTCTGATTTGCAGTGGGCATTACACAGATCTTTCTGGGTCGTGTGAGAGTGTTTTTCATTGTGTTAGCACTGATGCCTTGCTCTAATGCCTTCCTCTTCTGAGCATTTTCCTGTTGTCTGCTTGCTGTTGAGTGCTACCTGTGCTTCTCATACACTTGATATCCTCTGGTCATGTCTGTCTTACCCTTTTGCTCTGGAGACCTATCTGCACAAACATTAGTCAGTTGTTTCTCAGAAGCAAGTTCTCTGTCCTCCATATAGTTCCACCTGACTTCCTGTGCAGGTACTAGGACAGCACAAAGAAGCTGTTTTTTGAAACAGAGCAAAAGCTAGTATGCACCATAAACTACAGAGAAAGCAAGCAAATGTTTTCCATTACATTTGTTAAGGACTGGATGAATCTTTAGCTTTATGTCATGGCAACTCTAACCTGACACACAGGTTCCCTTTTTTGCACACCTGTATGTTTGCTTATGTGTCCATGTTTATGTTATTGATCCAAAAGAGCCTACTGCAAAGGGCTGCTGTAAGCTTCTCTGCACCATTAAGCTTTTTATATCAAATGAAGGCTAATGGCTAATGGCATGAAAAATGGATATTTGCTTCCATAAAGAACTGCTGGTATCTTATTAAATTTTTTCCTTTAGAGACCATTACATTCGGAAACATCTGTTCATTCAATATGACATTTTCTGTATGTTTCATTGTTCCTGTTCATTGCAACGTATATGTGCATAAAAAGAGTTTATTTTTCTTGTGTTCATTTGCTTCTACAGCCTCATAATCATAATAGAGCATAATCATAACAGAGGAAATAAAAGACATAAACAGCATAGTTAGTAGGTAAAATATACTTTTATATCTCCCATATGTTTTCAGTTGCTTCTTAGTGTAAAACGATGAATTTGGTAGATGAAATACAGATTACAACATTTTTATAGGTTGTAGAATAAGTATGGGAATGTTCATACTCTGCTGTGCAGTTTCTGGTGTTCTGCTTTTCTAATTTCAATCTCGCGCCATAGGGCCCAGCCCACCTACAGGATTAATTTCCACTGACAAAACAGTGGGTAGGTGCGAGACTTCTCCTTAGCATCATGACAGCTGTGCTTTCCATGTCTTCCACCAATTTCATAACAGTCCTCATATCCTAAGAAGCTTTTCAAAAAGAAAAATAAAGTGCCTCAGTGCACAGAACCAGGTCCAGGTATGCTGAGATGTTCATTTGCAGATACTTGTTAGCTCACTGCTGCTGGATCTGATCATGGCATGATGATCATGGCAAACCACTGCTTCAAATGTGAGCAGATGAACAACAAAATGTTTGGGGCAGCTCATCAAATATTTTTGCAGTCTGGATGAAGATTTTTTTCCTGAAAGCAAGCCATGGTATCATTGGCAAACTGTGACCATATGGATTTCAGAGCTACACTACATGTAAACCACAAAAGGATGGATCTCTGAAAGTCAAAACTTTGGGTTCTAGGCTGGTTTAGTTGTTAGGATCCAAGGACAAAAATGAGTTGAAACAGCCCTCTTGCAAGACTGTTACATTGCAAATATTTTTTTTTTTCAATTCAATTTACAATTTTTTCAAATTTCATTGTTTTCCAAAGCCAACATCTCTTGTTAATACCAGGCAAAACCTTGCTACTGGACAGAATGGCTAGCGGTAATTACAGTTTTCCAATCCTAGGAGTTGGAGTAAAAAATTAGGGTGGAGAAAATGTCTACGGTGTGTGGACATAGGTTAGGTGCCATTCCACCCTAAAGCAATAATCAGAAGTAATTTTGGGAACCATTACAGAACGTTTTGTCTTTTACTAAGCATGAATAAGGATTCCCCCTGGTTTTAATTTTATTCTAGCACTGAAATGGTAGAAGTGAGGTGTCTGGTCAGTGTTGAATATCCTCCTGTTCCCAATACCAACAAAGTCTTACTTCTGGCATTAATTACACAGTCTAGCAAAGGACTGAAGATTTACGTTATACGATGAGTATAAATAAGACATTCAGAGAGTTGTGTAGTTCTGTATCTGTCTACTTCTTCAATAATGGTTGGAGCAATCAACTACTAAATCTGCAGCAACCCATATAAATTAGCACACGCACACAGTCTGTTCTTGACAGTGCATTAACTATCCACAAACTGGATAGCCACCCATTTTAAAGCAAGTGTTTGGGGTTCTCATTAAGTGCAGGACAAGTTCAATTCCCCTTTCCAGTTAGCTCTTTACTCCAGACTTTCCATAAAAGTGTCCCAGCAGCTATACATGTAGTCCAATCTTCCTTAAAAAATTAAGGACTTCTCAGGGAGTCTACTTTATGTATTTACTGCATGTCATCCATGACAGTTTTGCTTTTTGCAAGAAAACTCTCTTTGGCATTAGCTGCAGACACAGTAGTTACATAGATATAAGAGTGTAAACTGCAAAGTTCACAGCATTTTCCTCTTATGTGATTTATACTCATTGATCATATCATTTAGCAGATGCTGTTTATCTTGAAAGTGATAAGGAAAGAAAATGCCTGTCATTTTAATCAAACAAACTGCCAAAAAGAGAAAATTAACCTCTGTTTTTCTTGCCTGATCACATGTGATAACCATAGACCATCACATTTCAAGTTATCCTATCACACTGTTATCATCTTCTTGCATCAGATTGCTTTAAGACTCTTCTGAGTAACAGAAGTCAGTGATGGCACTGTAATTTAGCATGATTTTCTTTCATGGAGTAGCTCAGGCTTGACTTGATTAAATAGTATTGCTCAATGTTTTTTAACCTATATAAAGTGCAATACACCACAAGGCATGTATGAAAAAAAACTAAACATTGTCCACTACTCAGTTCAGTAAAGATTTTCATTGCCAGCTGGAGTGAATTAATATGTAAAAGATTATTTTTATTTGTATATATATTTCATAATTGAAGTTGGGAATATATATATATGAATAGGAAGGATAATTGTTTTTTGTGTGTTGTTTTTTAGTTTTGGGGGTTTTATACATCTTTACATCAATTTAAAAACCATCAGAAGTTGATAAAATATAAGATAAGAAATTCTGGTGTTAAAAGCTGGCTTGTCCAACTTGGTGTTCACTAGAGAATACACATCCACACCCCATACATGTAGTTTGAGGAAGATACAGATGCTCACTCTTCCCAGCAGTCAGCACCAAGCAGGTGGGCCATGACCTGTGGTCCCACTCCAGCTTTCAGCATGCAGCCCCACACTCACTTCACTCACACTGGTCCCCCCAGGTAGCTGTGTTTTGAATCACACACCATTCCCACCCCAGTCTTCCCTTCAGCATCTGATGCTTGGACCCCAGTCACTGCAGCAGCTGGCATCACAGGCTGGGGATGCCCATATCCCCGGTCTTGACTCTAGCAGCTGGCACCAGCTTGACCTTCCTGGAAGTTTATGTAGTTTCTTGGTAGACCATCAGTCAGTGTGATTGCTGAGGTTTGTTTCTTGTCATTGTCTCCACATTTGTTTTGTCAGGTCTGCGTCTCCACATGTGTTGTTTCTGGTTTTGTTCTTTCTCCTTAGTTTTCTAGTCAACAAGATCCCCCATCAGACAACCTCACACATTCTCATACTCACCATACCCTTATCAGTGACAGTGACTAACCAGGTTTGGTTTCCATTGCTGCCTCCCTTACCATTCGTAGGTGAGACTTATCACACTCTGTGTTCTTGTTCATGGCTTCTTCCCTTTCTTATTACCTCTTGTTACATTGAAAAAGGTTCCTGGCCAGATACACTTAAAGGAGCAGACAGTCTTCTTCCACACACTTTTACAAATGTAAGAGCACAGGTGAACGCTATTTGCTTGTAGTATTCAGACTGCTTTCCCTTCACTGTCCTCTGCAGCTTAGTAACTCGGTTAGAAATCTACCAAACAGAATTCTCTTCAGACAGGGAGAAGGGAAGAGTGGGAGAGAGCAGAAAGTTATAGGAAGCTGTTCTCAGTGGATCAAGACAGGTGGAAAACATTTTTCATTCTTCCACTTATGCTCATAGCCAGGAAAAAAAAAAAAAATCATAAGAGAGAACAAGTATCATTTAGACTCCTGGGTTGAGTGGTGTGTGTGTATTCACATGTTCATGGTGAAAAAAATATATGTTGTTGAAGCTCTGGTAATATGTAACTTCTAACAGAAATTGCTGACAAATAATCGATTTCGAGAATGTGGGATTGCTGGACTGCAACTGACCAGGTGCTGGCAGTGGGGGTGCTGCGGGGCTGCTGTGTGAGGGGAGGTCAGGGCTGCCCCCTGCTGGACACAGCCAGTTCGAGACGACCCCAACGGCCCCATCGCAGGGCGTGCCAAGGAGCCACGGGTATACGTCTCGGGGAGAGCCTGGGGAAGGAAGGGCAAAGTGCTGCCCAGTGCTTTCTCTCGACCCATGATATTTGTGATCTTATTTTCTCCCCTGATTTTGTTGAAGAAAGGTCATGAAAGAGTGACTGGGTGGGCATCTTTCAGCCAGCCAAGGTCAACCCGCTACATGCATCAAGTGTACAAACCTCAAGAAAATGTTTAATAGAAAGTCACTGAGCGATTATTGAAATAATGTATTTTGTTGTTATTACAGGGGAAGATTGCTTTAGAGTCTGGAATGTTAAGGGATTGTTCCTTGAACTGTGTTATCAGTTTCTACTAGACAATTTTTATGGAATATCCTGTCACATTTATCTACCCAGTGAGTGGTCCTTTTTTTTTTTTTTTTTTTTTTTTTTTTAAAATAGTTTTTTTTTTTTTTTTTTTTTTTTTTTAATGCAAATTTGATGCTTGCTTAAATCTAAGAATGCCTGAAAGATCTTTATTTTAGTGATAAGGTAAGTGAGAGTCCTTTCTGATCATTACAAGAAATCAGCAACAGTTTGTATCTTCTGAGTTTATATCTTCTTCATTGTATTATTGTATTTCCCAAATAATAAACATTTTATAATAACTAGATAAGTATTGAAAACCTCTCCTTCTATCCTGGAGGTTAAGATGGGAAGGTGAGAAGTTCATTCAATTCTGGTCAGTCATAGGACGGTGAGAATCCAAAGCTCTTCACTGTAGACTGCAAAGATGTAACTTTCAGGTTGCAGCCTTGCATAGCTGTCCTGGGCCTACTATTTGTAGATGACTTTGCAGCTTGAGCAAAATCACCAGCCCTCGTTTCTGTCTTCGGAAGAGACACAAGGAGTATTTTCCCTTGGCCATTTAGATCAACAAAAGAAACTCCTCTGCATGTATTTGTTATTTCTCCCATTTAGTATGTCTTCTAAGTAAAGAAGTGCAAAAAGTAGACCAGCTGAACATCTATATTGCCCACATTGAGTAACTGAATTAATCCACTGCTCTTGTGAAGCAAACTTCTTATATTACTGTTCAGGTGTATTGCAGATTGCTGCAGCTTTTATACCGGTTTCAAGTGCTTTCTTTGTAACTCTAAGTGCTCATGATGCTCTGTCCTTTTTTAAAGAAATTCATGATGAGAATTGCAAGAGTACTTGTGAGGCACAAGCTGGTACACAAGCACCAGATGTTTCTGAACTGTGCTTCTGTTACAAAATGCTTTACTTTACTTCACTTTACTTTGTCAGCTGAACTTTTGTTTTAGTATTTTGATGACTTCTATATATTCCTGAGAATTAGCTTTTTATATAGCCTGCTTGCTAGTGTGAGGAATTCTTCTAAGAGAAGAAAGGCAAAGCATAAAGCAAGGCTAATCTTTAGTCAATTTCTCTCTGTCGGTGTAACTTCCACTATGATCTTAAAAATTAAATTTGATGGCCATATAGAAATGTCATACCCACATGCTACAGTCAAACATATTCTATCCTCATCCGTGTTCCAGAATTTCTAAGTATTTGCACATTGTGGTTATCTGGATATATTTATTAACATAGCATTTCCTATGTCCAAGCCCATTTGGAAATAAGCCATAAATGGCTTTGAAAGAAAACAAAATAAAGGTGTGATTATTTATTTATTTATTTATTTATTATTTTTTTAATATCTGCACACTGTTTGCCGTTTTGTGTTTTCTGGGCATTTATTCTCAGGATTGTCCTGTAGGAGGTTAATTTTGAAATGTGAATGTCGAATGTCTAAGTAGAGCATAAATATTTATAATTCAGTGAACAAAATCCCATTTTAATTAGCCAATTTTAGATTTTGCATGTCTAACTTACCTGAGCAAGTAGAGAAATGCATTCTGGTAACTCCCTCACTAATTAGAAAAGCTTGTTTACTTGAAAAGACACTTATTCACTCATTGCCTTTTATTCTTTTTTATTTTTTATTTTTTTTTAATCACTTTTAAATTGCATACAAATAATTATTTTTATCTTTCAGGGATTCATTTTGTATGTAAAGAGGTTTTTGGGAAATCCTTGTAGAGATGTAAAAATGGCAGTATGCTACAAAATTTTCACTTGAAAGTTCTATTTTCTGCTATGTAAATGTTTTTGTTCTAATAGAAAATGCAAAGCTTGATCATGTTTAACAGGCAGGACATAGTTTTGCATTTTAAGAATTCCAGAATTTAATTTCAGCAGTTTTAGGTACCTATCTTCAAAGGCTCCAATTTCGACAGCACATGTGACTTTACACCGAATAATCATGCACTTTGCATAAAGTTTCATGTACATGTGTAAACATCACTTTTCATCAGTGAAAGGTGCAAGTAATATTACAAAAACAGAAACCCAACTGCAAATATTAAAAACATGAGACTTCTGCATTTTTTTTTTTAATTTCAGGAAAATTGATATTTAATGTCTTTAAGTAGGGAAAAAAAAAAANNNNAAAGAGTATAAGTAGGTAAAAAAAAAAAAAAAAAAAAAAAAAGAGAAGATTAAGAAATAAAAACCAATATACATTTCTCACTATGTCTTCCAAGGTCAGCTTTGGTGTTTCAAGATCAGATTCAGTGACACATTTTCCTCAGTCAGAACAATGTTCTTCTTTGTCTTTGTTCATAGAAAATCTCCTTTATTTTAGTAACTGTTTCCCTTTATAAGGTAAGAGTCAAAAATAACTGTAGCACAAATGAGAATTGTTTCATCCGACCTGTCGGAAATTTAATGACAGCCCATATCAGGGCCTATAGTACTATCTGTTAGTTGGAATTTACAGTTCACTTATTCACACAAACTCTTGCTCTGTCATTGCAAATAGTGTCTACCGCCCACATCAAAATGTTGAAAACGGACTTGACTGTATGGATAAAAGTACCTTGACAATGTTTCCCTTGAAAAGACATGCTAACTGTTTGCCAATGAAGAGACACGGGAATAGATAACTTTTTCATTGTAAAATAAATATATCAACTAAAATTTGAAACCATAAACTTACATTCACACAATTCAAAATGTTGAGAATCTAAGATATAGTTTAAGTCCACGTTTCAATGAAACTTTTTAATGCTTCTTGGATTTTTTAACATATTTAACAACATGGAAATATCTCTGAAGATCATTAGTAAAATAATAATGATTATTTGAAGGGAAAATAATCACTACATATATTAAATCAGGGGGTTTTTTACTGTCTGAAAAACAGAGGGCAGAATTCTGTACTGAAAGGGTTATATTTCTTATGAAATCGAATGTGGCAGGTTTTTATGTTTGTGATTGCAAACAAGATGTCTTTTGAAGAAATAGCATTTTATGAACCTATAAATAATTAGAAGAAGAAATCAACAACATCTTACTCTCAGACAGTGTAAAGCATTCTTCCAAAAATTGAATTCACGTGTCAGGTTGCAACCAAATTGCACTTCAACAGCTGAGATAGAAAACCTTAAAACAAGGATTTTCTACAGAGATACCAGACACACTCTGCACTGCATTCAAATGATCAATGTTTATAATTACTTTGAAAATGAAATAAAACAGATACCCTGCTTGTAAATGTGACAAAATTTCAATGCATCCTTTCTCATTTGAAGAGCAGCATCCTTCCAGGGCTGATGAAAAGAAGACAATGAGGGAGCAAGCTTTTGGCTTTTGGTCTACTTGTGTTTCACGAGGTCTGAGTGGCTACTTTACCAGGGTCATGGCATTTACTGCAGCCTCAGGCTGTACGATGTTAAGAATATTTGTTTTCAAAATCTTTAGCAAGGAAAAAAAGAAGGAACTGAATGTTATTGGGAAGTCTTGCAATCAGGCTGTTGCAGTAAGTGCTGTAGAACTTGTGTAACCATCTCTGGCCTATAAATTCCTCCCAGAGTTTTATTTTCCTGGATCCTTCTCCAGGATGTAGATTATGTTTTTCTTTGGATATTGGTTCTGTATTACTTGTAGTCAATGGCTAAGTAATGTTTCAGTATGTGATCTCTAGGCTGTTAGGGTCCAGAACAAAAGAAAATTTATAGGGAGGGACAATTTAGGAAGTCAAATCCCTCATATAGGTTTCAGAGCAAACTCAAAAAAATAGAGAAAAATCTACACACATCAGAAAAAAAAAATGCTGTTTGACTTTAACCCAATCTAAAACCAGTCTTGACTCTACAGATAATACTTCAGACTCTGTTGTCAAGGGAGTGGTTACAGTTCCCAGTTTTCAGAATGCATGTCCCACTTTGTGACTGTTGGCAAAGTTCAGGGCTGATGAAGGTGAAGTATGTCACTTTGTCTTAGCGATTGTCACTTTGTCTCTACAATTAATGAAAGTTATACCATAATAACAAAAACAATAACAAAGAAAACCACATATTGCTTTTAAATCTCAACAATTTTAGTACAACATTACAAAATCAAGTCTTGTATGAAATTTGATGAGGTCTGTAGGAGCTAAAACATTTCAACTCCCATATTTCAGATGTTCAGCTAAACAGTTTCACTTCTTAAAGAAAAAATATATGTTCTGTTGCTCTGATGTACTGTTTCAATGTAGATTAGCAAAATTATGCAGTAAAAAAAAACAACAAAAAAAAAAAAAAACAAAAAAACCCCATGGCATCTCCTAAAGGGCTGACAAATAGAATGGTTTGGAATTCACCTTTAAAAGCAGAGGTTTTTTTTTCTCAGCTAAAGTGGTTCTTGACTACCTTTTGTGTCTTGATGCCTTGCTGTGTAGAAACTGAACAATAAATGGTGGTTAAAGGTGACAGATTTTTCATTTCCTTGTCTCCTCAGCAAAAATTTATCAGAGATAGCAGGTTCAGCCCCAGAAGTTGTCTTTCCTAAAATTTAATGTCCTAACGACTCTTTGTCTGCCCCATATCCCTCAGCAGTGTGAACTCCACCATGGCATGATCACTACAGCTCAAGCAGCCTTAAGTCCTGATGCCACCAATCAGTTTTTCTTGCATTGGTGAGCAACAGGTCCAGTATTGCCTCCCCCCTGGCTGGGGCTATCTATTACTTGGCTTAAGAAGTTGTTCTCCATACATTCCAGGAAACTCCTGGATTGTTTACAGCTTGCCATGCTACTTTTCCACCAGACATCAGGGTGGTTGAAGCACTCAGCAAGACAAGATCTTGCGATTGTGATGCCTCTTGTAGCTGTAGAAAGAAGTCTTCATCCACAGGCTCTGCTTGGTAAGGCAGCCTGTAGTAGACACCAAACACAAGGCTTGCTTTGTTGCCTCAGTCTCTAACTCTCACCCATAAGCTTTAAACTTGCTCGTGGACATTCTTCAGGGACAGCTCTTCACACTTAATTCATTTCTTGGTGCAGAGAGAAATGCTTCCTCACCTCCTTCCACACTTGTCCCTTCTGAACAACTTGTAGCCATGGATTGCCCCACTCCAGTTGTGAGAGTCATCCCACCAGGTTTCAATGATGGCAACTAGGTCATGGTTTTCTGGTAGCACAGCGGCTTCCAACTCCTCCTGTTTGTTCCTCAGGATGTGTGCATTGATGTAAAGGCACTTCAGATGGGCAGCCAGCCTTGTCACCTTCTTGGAGGATAACTCCTTAATTTCTTTGAAGTATTTCCATTGAGTTTCCCTGTTACCTTCTCCTGTTGTCTCAGTGGTCCCTGGTTCATTCTCTGCAGTTCTCCTAAGCAGTATGGTCAAATCTCATCAATCAAACTGTCAATGCATTTTTAGACAGTCTATATATTTTTTTATATGCTTGCTCTTCACAATATAGTTGCTATAACATTCACCGTCCTCAATTAAAGTCTAAGGATGTCGTTAGGATCACTTCAGAAATCCTTCAAGATATTTGCTTTCAGATAACGAGTGTTAAATGCCAGCAGACATTCAACACATAATAACAATTTTGGAATGTGGAAATAATGCAGATGTGATAATACATTTTAAAGAATGATTCCTTTGAGCACTGTCCATTCCGTTAACTTCTAATGAAAGAACACAGAGATAGATGGAAATGTTTTGTGTGGACTTACATGGTTTGATTAAAGTAATATTTTAAAATATATTGACCATGTTTGAGTCAAAATAGCATTTCTCTTTGAAACAGTCACAGTAGGAAATTATATATTTCATTTATTTCTGAATAAGGATGTATAATTGAAGTTGGAGCCAGCTTTTGATTTCATGCTCTATTTGTTTATGTCTTTTTTGAGAGGCTGGCTTTATTAGTTTATGCAAAGTAACAGACAAAGTTAATAGCTTCTTGACTGCAACTGAATCACTTTCAAACAAACAGAAAGCTCACCAGTCTGCAGAACTGAATCAATAATTCCCTTGATGTAAACTTTATGTAAGACATCTTTTCTGTCTGGCCTGCAGCCCTGACAGACATTGTCACAGATGTCCACTACTGGTGACACTGGAAGCCATGGTTTCTTTTCAGAAACAGGATCATAGTAATATTGAGAAGCACACAGCAAAAGAATATTTTTTTTTCATAAACATATATTTCAGCTAAAAAATAAAAAGTCACACTAAGAACATTCTATCCTGATATTGTAGTCACATAATTTTATGAGCCCAGGGAGCTGCTTTCACAGGAATTAAATTCCTTCTATTTAACTTTGTCTCAATCCATATCTTCTGGTTTTGGAATTTAAATGCTAGCTGTAGCTATTTTCTTAAAATGATCTTTCTTGTTATTCCGTAAGTATTTATGGCTATATACTGTAGGGGATTTTTATTTTTAAACTGTCAGCTTACCAACCTTCATGTCTGACAATTTTGAAGAAGACCCATTCAGGTAGACCAGAGTTCAAACTAACCCAGAAAGATTTTTTTCCTACTTAATAAATAGGTCATTCTGAGAGACGACTTAATCCCCGAAAGCAAAGCACATCTTTTAGGGGAGTTTGTCCTTACTGGTAACTGACTGGTTACTATAATTCTTGAAGATTTCATTTATGGAAATTGAGACTGCTATGTGAAAAGAACAGTAAAATCAAAATGTCACCAACTATTCAGACTGGAATTTAGTGTGAGCTTCCAGAAAAGATTCCAGAAAGGTTCTTGAAGTAATCAAGTAAACCTCTGAGATCCAAAGAAGGACACAGAAGAGTACAATTCTAATGTGAGTCTTGGTACATCTAAGTGTTTTAATATCAGAAGTGTATCTTATATGTGAATCTCAAATTTGTTCCAACTCAATGCACTTTGACTCATGGTGTGGAGAGTGAGAACATGTTAGAGCATGCAACAGGATGCAAATACAGTGAAAAATTTGATGCACAGTGACAGAACATGCTTGAAATGCCAGTGGGCATTCAGTCTTTGCAGAATGTGCATGATGTGGACATTGTACACTTAGCACCAACGTCTTCACTCTGAAAAGCACAAACACTCTAATGGTATTGTATGGTTTAATGCTAAAATTATCTTCCAGGTTGTGAATGACAGATAAGCTAACTCGGAATTTTGGGGGTTCATGACAGTACACTAACCTCATACTCTACACAGGAATATGTGAAAATTGATCTAAAACTTCTGGTGCACGGTGAATTCATTTTCCCCTCTCACAAACACAAATCAGTTTGTTTAATGAACAACATTTCATTAGAGGAAGAAACTCAGCAACATAGACTAAATGAGCAATACCCAGTATCAAGTAAATTATTTTCCTAAGTTTTACTATTTCCAGTCCTGTTCTTTGACATTTTTGATGAAACTTCTACACCTTTTAGCTGCTTCCAATTTCCTGTAATAACAATGTCCATTTGGGGGATTCAGACCTACTGTGCCAGGACTGAAGTTGATTCAATCTCTGTTTAGACAGAAAATATTATAAGAAGTTAAGAAGATAAGATATGCATTCAATTTTATTTCTCAGAATCAAGGAACTAGGGAGGTCCTGAAGCAAGTTTCAGTGTAGACTGAAGCACATAGTTCTATTATTTACTTATTTTTATGTACATAGCAGTATTTTTCTTTAAAAATAATTTAGGAAACAGATCTCTGACTTGATAGTAAGGAAACAGTGTTTCTAGCTCTTAACTATACCCTATGGAAAATGTATATGTTTCTAAATTACCTGTAAATTACTTTAGTGGAAGGCCAAAAACAGTCAGTCTGCCCAGATCACCCATATCCAATGTCTTTCTCAAGGTGATAAAAAATACAAAACAAAACATTCTCTACAGTGTTTTGTGAATCCCTGATATATTTGTTTTGAATATCACATCGCTCCACAGTCCAATTAATAAATTTATCATTTAATGTCCTATAATTTTAATTTTAGAACAATGTGCCTAGAAGAATTAAAAAGCTATAAAACAACAGGTTTCACTAATAAAAGCCATGTTGGTTATGTGCCTTTAGAAATGCCAACATTTTTGAAATTTGGCAAATTGTGTAGACTCCCAGTCTGTGTTTCAAAGACCTTTGTAATTATTAGCTTATGGAATATTCTGTGTATCACTAAATTTTTAAGTCAAACAACCCAGGTACTCGTAGGCTTACAGATACACAGAAGACACAAACAGTAGTTATCTGCATCTGCATCTATCCAGCTACTCACAGTAAAAACTGAGTTATGAGCACCTGAGTCTTCAGGAATCAGCATACAAGTAAGTATTGAATACATTGATATTTACAGTCATCACACATCTGGAAACTAAATAGCTTACGTTAGAGCAATGCAGTAGCAGAATGACATCACCAAAGAACGACTTGAGAGGATTCTCATGCTACAAAGTGCGCTAAACAAAATGCAGTGTGCTCCAGACAGAAATGAGTTCAGCTATTTTAAAGCTAGCAAAGGAGAGATCAGCAGCATATGACAAGCTTGGGAGTGATTATTGACAAAGGCAGGGAAAAATGGGATGCCAAAGGCTCATTGATGAGCATATGAGCATCTACCTGCCAAGAGCCAGGAAACTGACAAGTCATTTAAAGAACTAGGAGAAGAGGTGTCAGGACTGAAAGCTGTCAAGACTCAAGGAAGCATCTGAAAGGCTATTCATTCTTCATAGATCCTGTCTTTCTAAAGGTAATCTCACTGCAAAAAAAAAATTCTGAAAGAGACTTTCAGCTCCCTCTTGAAACACAGTGAGTCTACCTATTAAGTATTCTCCATACTTGTACAATTATTGTGTTACAGGATTTCAGTCAATACAGAGCTGTCTCTCTTTAAACACTCTCTCATCTATTTTGTGCTTGGCCATAAGAAAACAAAAAAAGACCTTGAAAAATATGCGAGATAAAGTGTTTGTAAAAACAGAAAATTTATCTGTTGAATGAAATATATATATATATAACTATCATCAAGATTCAGATATTTACACGGAAAAAAAAATGGTTTTTAGAGATTTGTGAAATATTTGTAGATACCTTTCAGAAATCAATGTAAGGCTTACCAGTTGCAAGAGCTAGATTTGGAAATGCTTCCTAAGGCAGTACAAGACTAAATAATGTTTGATCACCTCCAGTGATCACTCCATGAGATCTACTTTATGAATAATAAGCCTCCATTTTATGTGCAGTGGAGGATTTCCAGCAGTCCTACTTTCATTTCCACTGTACTGTTGGACTATGAAGATGTAAAAAGAGGTGATAAATTGTGGTGATCTCTAAAAGTGGTGTAGATCAGTATTTCCAAACTGAAGTAACTCCTGATTTCCATCAGATGAGAGGTTGGTGTGGTTTTCTCGGTTTGAACAGTAAGGAACTGAACAGCTGGCAGTGACTAAATACAAAACCTGAGGTGTTCATTTACCCTTGATTTTTAGTTTCTGGAGTAAAATAACCACTTAAGTAACTGAACATCAACAACCTGGAAAATAAAATGAGAAATGCTGTAAAGCCGTACTTACTAAGCCCTGAAAGTTTTGGAAAGGGCTGGAAATTGCTTCAGTACAGGGCACTCTTTTCATTTACTCGTCCCAGAAAAATAGAGTTCTTTTCACCATTGCTCTGAAAATAGAGCATTATTAATGGAAAATTGGCTGTTACAATTAATCCTTGGGTAGTTTTTCAATCTTGAGGTTAATTATGATCTTCAGATTACAATATTTCACAGGATATACAGTGATAATACTTATTCATCTGATAAAATTTATGGAATTATTGTGAAAAATGATACCTCTAATTTATTTTAATGTGCTTGGATTTCTGTAATAGATCCAATAGGTAAATATGCTTACCTACCCTTGTCAGATTTTGAAAGTACTCCTCACAATTGATGGGACTTTATACAACAAGTGATCATATCTGCTCAACCGGACTACTCATGGAGTGATGTTCACCATGTGTCATATATGTCTCTGAATTTAGTGCAATGAAACGTGCATGAGTCTAAAACAGTATTAAGATTTTATCCTGAATTTTGTGCAGAGAGATTCTGCTCACCTTCACATTTACTACTTTTTTTTCCCCATTATTCTTCGTGTTTTCTGTGTGAGACACTTTATTTATTTATAGTAAAAATACTATCATGTATTTCAGCCACTAAGACAGGTTCTCTATTAGGTGCAAGATAAGATGGTGTTCTAGGCAACGTGGCATCTACATTCAGAAAAGCTCTCACAGTTCATGTGTATACTCCCTCAGAAAGAGACAATGCAGTAAAATTCTTGGTGATTGAAGTTTTATCCAGCTATCTTTAGAAATCTTCAGAATAGCCATTCTCTGTAGGCACATAGTGTTCATTTCAAAATGACAGGTGCTATTTATGTTGAAAAGTTGAAAATACTATTTGAGTTATCATTTCAAATAAGAAGATAAGAAATCTGGGAATGGAAGCTGGGGGAAGGATGCCATTCCAAACAGTTTAAACCCATTTTGCTTTTAATTTATGTGGGTTTACACAACACCCTGAAACTGAGAAAGACTTGGTTCAAATAGTCCAAATTTCACAAGTGAAAGCCAGAAATTCTCTGTAATTATAAAGAAATAGCACACTGCTCATAACCATGGACATAATAGTTCACTATGCTTACCACACAGTTAACTGATGAATGAGAAAAGAAATTTTCCACAACATGTTCTGCACAAAGTAATCTTGCAGTTAAAGCATCAAATAATGTACTGCATGTTTCTTAATGCACTTCTTACAATATCCAGTGCAAAGAATATTGTTTCATGTGTATTTTGAGAAAAATAGTATTTAAAAATTGTCAGATTATTAAAAACATGAGGCGTTTAAAACTGATCAATACTTGGCAGGTGAGGGTGGGTATTGATCTCATTTCATTTCCTGATAAGTATAGTTTTGGTTTGTATTTTCACTTTAGAGACAAAAAATATTATCTATTTTTGGTCATTTATTTAAATATTCATATGACATTTTACTGGCAATATCTGAACATTAGAAACATTGATGTAAAATGTAAACCATCTGAGAAGAACAGTAAAGTTCCAATGGGTGTTTTATGGCCTTTTTTTTTAGTACCTGTTTTATTATTCAAAAGCACCATCATAAAACAAATTTAATTTAAGAAGAGAAAACAATAAACACGATTTTTAAACAACTGAGACATTGCAGAATGTATCATTTCATCCTTTATCCAGCTCTTCATGCTTGACCACTGAAAAGGAACTTCCCAGAGGCACTAACTTCTTCATCTGACTGGACTGCTGGAAGTTTTTTATACCATCTTCAGTGCTTAGCTGTAATCCTTGTCCATAATTAAACACCAGCCATGTTTAACAATTGACATGCATTTCTCTCTGATGTTTGTTTACCAGGTTTGTGTATGTTTCTGTGTAGTGTTTTGGTTTTCTAGACTGGGTTTTACACAGGATGTAAGCATCCTGTTCATGCACAGATGTCTGAAACCATTCCTTGAATTAGCTCTATTTTTTAAACTGCATTTGTGAGTGAAATAAAGATGTCAGACTCCGATACTCTCTGACCAGGTTCTTTTAGAAATTCCACATGTGGAAGGTGTAATGTTTAATATCTTATTTTTTTATTAGAAGATGTTTGATATTACATGGGATATTGATTAGAAAAGCAAAACAGAAGTATACTGAAAGTAGTATACTAGCACAATGTAGCAATTGTGTGGTACAGATGGAACAGAGTACAAATGTAATTGCCATTATTCTCTACATATTTCCCATCAAAAAAACTGGGTGTCCCCATTCACCGGTGACTGTCTTTGAAATTCTTTACTCTAGTTCAGTTTTTATGCTCCATGATGTTTGAGCCATGTATTCACTCTCCTCTATGCTAGTTTGGCTAAATGAGGGAGACATTAACACTCTTTTAATGAACTCTGGGAGAAACAGATACACCACCAGCTGATCCAACCAACTCTTGATAGCTGTTTATCTGAAATAAAGGCCACCAATGAGTCCCCTTTGTATTGAGATAAAGTGAGCCCCAGCTGCTGAGACCTTAACCCAACTCAGTTGGAATCCTTGCTTGTGTTCAGATATGTTGGCTTTTGACAGAACCACTGATCTTTGTGATGGAAATGCTGCAATAGGAAAATGACGCTGGAAAATCTGTCTTTTGGTCTGAAAACTCAATGAAGGACAATGCTATACCACAACATGTAACTTGATTTTAGAGAACTGTGAAATCAAGAGTTTATGAAGACACTGTTTTAGGACTAGCCACCAGGCAGACCCATGTGAAGTCCCAGTCACAAATACCCAGAAGTTGCTCTCTTTTCTCCTGTCTGTTTCCCGAGTTACCTTTGATCGTCATACATATGTGTACATACACATGTATAGGCTTATATATGAATAGATGTTTATATAAATACCTGAGGACTGCTCAAGTGCTCCAGAAGGTCCACAGCCCTGTGAGGGAAATGTAAAGGGCCAAAGTCCAAGATATTGGAGTAAGGATTTGAAGGAAAATGGACTTTTATGTAAATACGTGGTGACCCAAACATATTTTTGGGCAACTCAGTTCCGAGAGTGCCAAGTCAGTTCAACAGTATTGGTGATACTAAAGTCAGGCAGAAAATTTTAGCTGTAGACATTGTGTATGTGGATGGTAAAATATTTGAAGGCTCTTTAAAATTCTGTATTATTATTAGCAGCTATTTGGAACTTGAAATGTGTATTTACCAAAAAAAAAAAAAAAAAAAAAAAAAAAAAAAGCCCTT
>VXAV01008668.1:0-34135 GCA_013399715.1 Alectura lathami
CTGGGCAGCCTGGGCCAGGGCCCCACTGCCTCTGGGTAAAGAATTTCCTGCTTACATCTGACCTAAATCTCCCCTCTTTTAGGTTAAAAGCATTCTCCCTTGTCCTGGTACTGTCTGCCCACATAAAAAGTCCATCTCCCAGCCTGGGCATTTAGTGACAGGCCCCCAGGTGACCAGCTGGTGTGACAAGTTGTACCCATTAACAAAGCTGGTGCACAGGGGCTGTCCAGGAGCGAGGAGAACAGGCCTGGCTCACATACACCCACAGACCAACCTCCCCACGTGCTTCAGGTGCTTGCACACACACACTTTGCTTTACACAATCATCCCCACCTGTATGTATCTGCCTGTGCCATGTGCTCAGTGCATGCCTGGAAAGAAGGAAAAGCACCAGCTTCCTTTCTAGGAGGGGTGCTGAAGATGCTGTGCATTATGTACCGAGGACATTAATAGATTTATTTAATGAATTAAGATCCTGACATATTATTCACAGGATGTCTGTGGAGATAAAGATGTAACTCATGGCCTGCCATGGGAAATTCACCACGCTGAGGCCTTGAGGAGAAAGCATTCGTTTTTTTATGGTGTCTGTTGGGGAGGGAAATTAATGCTAAGAAGGCAGTGATGATTTGCTGCTTTATAGGAGTGAATTATCACCCTGTCAGCACTGAGACAAACACCCTGAGCCATGAACAAATACACCTTTGCACCTGAAGCTGGCTGGAGCAGCTACAGCAAGCTCCCATCACTTTGCATCAGCTCCGTTGTTCCAGTAATTACTACTGAAGGCTTGTGGGTTTCACCTTGTCCTTTCACTGGCTGGGCATGCCTTCGTTTGGCATTTTGATATTCTGGGCTCCTTCTCCAGGCTCATAAATCACAGGCAAAGCCTTCCTGAGAACAGAAAGGGATCTGTTCTCCTCCCAACACACATGCACGTCTTCCCGGAGTTAATGTGAGTTTGGCTCGTGGACGGGAAAGGTGGCTGCACCCCACAGACCTTGAGCTGCTGGCAGAAAAATAATTGCAAGAGAAACAGCTGTCTGGAAAGCAGGAGCACTGTGTCTTTGGATCAAATCTGTTACGCCTTGTTATAAAGTTGTTTTATTTAGCATTACTTCTCCTGCACTTGCTGGGAGGTGGAGCCCTCACCTGCGCTCTACCTCTCCTTGCCCCATTTCTTACTGTCACTTCTCCCCAGAACGTTGACTGGATTTTTCTCTAATTGCTCCCAGATGTTGAAGAAAGGTCTTTTGTCCTCTGACCACACTGGGGTCTACAGGATGCAGAGTTAGTCTCCCATCAGTGAGGAGGATGTTGTGTGCCTCCATCCTCCTTTTCCTCAGGTTGAGCATCCCTACTGATAGGCCTGTGCTCCACCTGAGGGCTTCTACTCTGAATGTTCAGCATGAGAAGGTGTGGACTTATCTCCAGCACAAGGGACATTCCTCTTTCCTCCTGAAAAAAAAATGAAGCTGCTGTTTCAGAGGAATCAACATGTGTCTGCTGGGCAAGAGCTCATCTGCTTCCTTCAGTGCAAGCCCTGGGCTGGGTCCAACCTGGACAGCAGATGGGGCCCAACCACGGCCACTGTGTGCCAGGAGGCTGAGAAGGAAGTTGCCTATGAAAGATTCAGAACACAGCTAAAGGACCCACGTACCTGCTGTCAGCGTTCTCCCAGTTATGTACAGTTACAGAACTGCACAGAGGGGCAAGCAGTTTTGCTTTCCTACCAAGAAGCAAGATACAGTAAAATACCCAGAGGCTCCCACCCGGCACAGGGATGGTGCTGGGTGAGGACAAGGCATCCCCACCCCAGACCATTGCCTATGCCCCCGTACCACCCCTGCAGCTCAGCCACTGGGATTTTCCTGCCCCATGCTATTCCCATGGCAGGTAAGCAGCCAGGTCAGCATGTGTGTGCTTTGGCTGACAGTATGCTTGACAGCAAAAAGCCATTTTACTTGCACAGGCATGGAAGACAGCCCAGGAGCATTGCTCTGCTTGCTTTCCAGGGCTGCAGGAGCTGGGACATCTCCCCATTACTCTGCTGTTCTGCACAGCCACCTGCTTGCTCTGACACTTCCCAATGACCTGAGTTGCACCTTCTTCCCATCCCCTAAATGCTCGTTCGTCAAAAATGCAAATTTTTAACGGTGCCAGTTGCAGCAAGCCAGGCAGCGTTTAAGGGAAGGGCAGCTCTGACATTTTTGAGTTGCAGGGTGATTCACTCAACACAATTTAATCTCAGACATTGGAGGCAGTTTTACAGCAAATGGCTATAAAGAAAAAATAGGCTTAAAACAGTTTATTTTGATGAGTTTTACTGTGATGAGTTATTTTTTGTGTTTCAGGATTTGAATTTTATGTGCCCATTTAGAATGGAAGTCCTTTTCAAATCCCTGGAAATTCTTGAAGGGAGAAAAGCCATTTCCCACCCAGCAGCAACAAGCAGGAATTTCAAAACAACCATGGAACTGGAGAAGTGGCTACCCACTGCTGAGGGACAGGGGACAACTGCGCTTCATTCACCAGCATCTGCAAAAAGCTCTGGCATCCTTGGACTCATGCAGCTCTGGATGGGCCACAGGCAATTATTTAAGAACCACCACAGGGACTATGTTGTTTAGCCCTGAGGTCACCCAAAGATGTTAGCAAGTTTGGCTTCTATGGTAGTGAAGAGTGAGTGTGAAAGCTGATTACACAGCCTGGGTTCTCCCTCAGCAGTTCCATCATCCCCCTTTAGCTGGTGCTTGTTCTGTAGGAAGCCCAATTATAAATCAGAACCGGGCAGCCTTCAAACTCTCTCAGACAGCCTGCCTCCACCAACAGGACAGGACTCGGTGCTTTTGCATGGTTGCTAACCTTGATAGCATTTATGATGTGCAATCCTTTCCTCCATTCTGTACCTCTAAAAGGGTCTTGCTTCATTAGGATTACTGCACAGAACAGGCATTTCACAGGAAAAAAAAAAAAAAACACCATCTGCTTTAACCGGCATTGCCTCAAACACAAGCAGCAGCCCCCTCTGTCAGTGCTAACCCTCTGCCCCATCCCTATGCATAACCAAGCAGCCATAAAAATCAGGCGTGCATTCAATGCTGCCAATAAACAAATTAACAGCATGAGGACACATCAGCCCATTCTGCAGTTTTCAATCTCACAATGATTACTGCATCGACTGGATGCAGCACACAGAGGAAGGAGCGGAGGCATTTAATTTAGTATCTCAACTCCTGTAAAGTCACTGACAAATTTTCTAGGAATTTCAACAGGATAGCATTTATTGGTGATCCTCATTTCACCACACTGCTTTCACAGCTGCATCTGCAGAGCTAACAGAAACCAAGGTGGGTGTCAGAGCCGTGAGAAGCAAGCTGAGTGAAACTACCCCAGCCCTGCACCGCCACTGTTCTGCCCATCCCTCATCCCAGCAGCCAGATCTCACTGCACCACGACACCCAGGGATTCCCACGTGTCTCAGCAGAAACTCAAGGTAAAAAAGCAACAAGCAGCTGCTGCTCCGAGAGCAGGTCAAGGCATGACCGTCCTTCAGCCGCACGTCCCATGCATCACCGCGCCCTGCTCGCTCATGTTCAGGCGCTCTATCTGATCACCTTGCATGCTGTAGGAAATAAAGCAGCATCCAGAACAAGGAAAAGGTGACCAGAGGGGGGTTACCAGGTAGCAACCACCGCATCCATCTGTCACGGGGACGAGAATAGCACTGTCAGGGTCACAGGGCTGCTGGGGTTTGGATGCTGCCCTGCAGAGGTGCACTGGCTCTCTGCACAACCGGGGCACCCGGCAGGCTGCACTGCCAGGGTCTCCACATGCTATCTATGGGCTGCCTGAGCTCTGGTTTACCTGTAACGCAGCACAGTCCTTCAGCTTGTATCCTCCCTTTCACTGCAGGATTTTTGAAAGAATTTGCAAATGCTGCCATAACCTTCTGCAGAGCTGGCCTGCCTTTCACAAATCAGACTCAGAAACCAGTGCCCGGTTACAAGACAGGCTTCCAAAAGTACCTCACTACATGCAACCCGGATGATCCCTCTCCAACCTGCAATTGCTAGCAAAGTCCTATCCCTGATGCCCAGTACTGCCCTTCAAACCCAGAGTTTGCTCTGTGCTAGTGAAACAGCTCCCATGGAGTGAGAGATTGACTAGAAAATGGGCTGAGTTCAGGGCAACGACTGCCCTGAGCACTGCTGCAACAAAATAATTCATCTCCAAGACATTTTTCCTTGTCAGAGCAAATGTAATTATGTGTGGGATATAAAGGAACAGCTCTCTGAGTGGGGGAAACAGTTAAACCTGGCTCATGTCCCCAAGGACAGGTTTCCCTGTGAAAATTCTGGTGTCTAATATAGACTGAGCTTCTGCTGGCCCTCTCCGAGTGAGGCCACTGCTAGCATCTCTCCCTGTCCACCTGCTTGTTCTCATGTCACAGGAAAATCTCCCCATCTGCAGGCCTTCAATCTCTGACATAAGTGAGATTGCAATTGTCAATGGCTTCCAAAATTCCTGGTGAAAGGAGAGTGCTTTCCATTTGAAAGTCCTGGGTGCTGCCATGCTCCTCTCAGTTGCCCTCCACCCAAAAAATTAGGGAGAAAATAAGCAACCAACAAACACCACATGATGACAGCAGACCAGTCTGCCTGCACTGAAGACATAGGGGATACAGAAGAGTTGCATTTTGCTGTCTTTTTCAGTTTAAGACCCAGGATCTGGCTAAGATGCAGAAAAGCTTGCTGGAAACCAAACGGAAAGGGCTTCTGTCCAACAGGGCAGGCACTTTGGGCAAGGAACCCACTAGATTTCCAGCAAAGCAGCAAAAAGCAATCAGTGCAAGACAAATTTAGCAGCCTTATCCAGCTACAGCTAATGATACTTACTGAGGATGTGGACCCCCAAATGCCCTGGTTGGCACCACCTCCCATGCTCATAGTGTTACCCCTCATTGCCTCCCATGCTGTCTTCTCTTCTACAGAGCATGGAGAAATCACCTCTCAGCCTGATGTTGAGAGTTCAGGAGAGAAAAATTAGAGGAAATACCTGTTCCTAATGGCTCATTAACGAAGACAGGAAAAGGAAACCACCTCCAGGCTGGGAAGGCAGAGCCAGATGTACCAAGAATCTCAGCAGCTGCTGCAATCTCCCTTTCCTGCTGCTCCCTATAGGCACTGGGCAAGATGTGTTCTGCATGTTCGGTTCCTGATGCACACAGGGATGGCTCAGCCCCCACAAACACTATGGGAGCAAACATACCAGTGTCCTACCCCAACAGAGGAAAAAAAATCTAATGCAGACAACCTCTAATGGAGATTTCCTGAAATTCTTGGAGAAGAATAACTCAGAGCTGACGAGCACTTAGACAATAGAAATTCCTCAGCCACTCTTTATTCTTACACACCACCAGCTCCTGCACATTCATGGGAGGTTCTTCAGCCCCATCCACCCCTACATCATCGCTGGAGCTCGCCTCCCCGTGCCACACAGGGTCACCCTTGCTGCAGCAGGGTACCCGCAGGGCATGCGTGCAGCTGCCTGAAGGATCAAAGCCCAAGTAAGGAGCACTACTGAGGCAGCCTGGCCAGCTGATGCTAACCACATGTGTAAACCCCAGCAAAAATCCTTATGACAATAACCTATTTGCTGCAACTTGCTTCTCTGAGCTTTGAATGCTTCTTTGTTGGTTCATTCTGGTCTTGCAGCCTGGCCTGACAGACTGGGCTCAAAGCTCGTCTTTGGGCTGCATTTTCTCTCACTGAAATCCCACCAACCTTGTTCCTTGTGTTCCTCCCTCCCGCTTTTCCCTGCTGTGCAAGTGTCCATCCTTTTGGCATTAAGGGATTCTCTGGGACACACTTGTCCAAAATGCAAGCCAGGAATAATCAGAGTTGCAGTTCTTATCCTCTATAACATTAGTTTGATCCTAAGCCTTGGCCAGGTTGCCTACAACTTCTTTTTGCAGACGGAAATGCTCTCCCTGAAACTATCCCCAGCCTCCTCTGGCTCAGGTCTAAGGAGAGAAAAAAAAAAAAAAAAAAAATCACCTCCTTGCCTTAAACAGCAAGTGACAAGAAGTACTTTCCTGCACAACACAACTTCCAGATGGCAGACCGGAGGCACCAACATGCTGCAGAAGGTCCAAGCAGTTACAGCACAGCCTCCCAACATCTTTAGTCTGCTTTTAGCACAAAGATGGCACTCAACAGGGGGTGACAGTGAGTGACACCGATGCCAACAGGAGACATGAAGAGTTAACACTGACCCAAAAAGTGTGACCTCGTGAGGCTTGCGCCTGGTGTTACAGGTTTCCGGGACTGAGTTGTCCAACGCACGCAGTGATGTTATGGGCAGACGGAGCTCTTTGTCTCTAACCTTCTCCTTCACAGAGTGGCACCACCTTCCTGCACAACCCCACAGCTGCACTACCAGCCCCAAACAGCCCCCGTCAGCTGGGACAACCTTTTGCATCACTGGGGTGTTGGACAAGCTCAGAACTCGGATGTTTGTTTCTCTGGTCACTGTTGGGTATTTACAACAGTTAAAAATCAGCAAGTCCAAGCAGAAAGAAGCTGTGCCCAGCCCTCACCTGCTGTAGATCTGCACACACAGTATAAATCACTGCAGAGCAACACCACACACATTTTATCACCCAGGGATCTTACTGGATAAGTTTAATTAGTAGCAGATTTTATTAGCAGAAATGAAAGGAGTTTACTATTCTGTCTTTCTGGCTTCCAAATCCACTAATGTCATGTGTACATTGATTTTAGGTATTGATAAAGAGGCCCAAACTTCTCCAACTGGAGATGTGATGGACATCATTTTTCTATTAAACAATAGTATCCTTCAGGGAATGGCCTACTGAACATGGGAATAAGTGGATAGTGGGAATACCTATTGCTCATCTGCCACAGGCTCTGCTAATTGTCTTGTTGGTGATGAAAAACGCACCAGTTGTGCTCATTATCACAGCAACTGCACCTTCCAGCTTCCTAAGGGAGACAGCACAGGGAGCAGGCACATCCTAACCAACCACATTCACCCTGGGGCATCCGAATCTGGCCGCTCCTCCGGTAAGGTCAGCGAAGCGAGCACCTGGCCCAAAGCACATCCAAGGGAACGAGAGCTTTCTTGGAGACTTCAAGGGACTGACACGAGATCCCTGAGCAACGGCCCATTTTAGCCTGGTTTGCGTGAACTGGCTGTGGCTTGAAGCTGGAAGGACTCACTTTGGCCCTTCCCTTTCCTTGGGCTCATTCCAGCCCAAAGTGAGCTTGCATTGCCCGAGTTATCCAGAGGTTGTAGGAGCTTCCTGATGGCCACAGAGCCCAGGATGCCTACACAGACCCCTGAGGACATGGAATACAATCAGACATCCTTCAGAAGCAAAAGAACCAACCTATCACAGAGAAGGTGTTTTTATTGTTGGCAGCTCAAGAAATATATACAAATTATGGGCCCACGCTTAGGGCCAAAAACCCTAGCTCTAATACATGTCAGACAAAAACATTGAGTTCATTAGTTCTTCTACAAATGGAAGAAAAAAAAAAAAAAAAAAAAAAACCAAAAAACCATTCAATTCCAATAAAAAAAAGCCAAAAAGCCATTCAATTCCCATTAAAAAACAAAACAAAACTTAGTTTCTTAAGCAGATCTTTCCATCAAAAAACAGTTTCAGGCATTTAACAACCAACTGGTCTGTGAATCAGGACATAACCTCTCAGATCACCCATTTGGGTGCTTTCCTAACACACCCAATTCATTTCTAAACCCCATGCAGTACTCTGACATCAGCAGCTGCCTTCCATGGGGAGGACTGGAAGGCAAGCTCATTTCCTAGTTAAAAATTCAGGGACTGATCCTCTTTTTGGGAGGATGGTGAGGTCCAGTCCCACCACCACCTCCCGTGTCTGGAAGCCCTCCTTAGCAGCCTGCATGGAACTGCTTTAAAAGACGTGGCCTGTCTGTCTTCTCACACCTTACAGTACAATCAGCAGGCGTTTGGGACATTTTTGCTTCCAGCTCTAAACATCACTAAAACTTGAGCACTTCAGTCAGCTATGGTGAGCGTGTGGAAAACTCAAAGGCTATTTTCAGACAGATTTGCAAACCCCCAAAAGCATCTATTTGCATCACTGGCCTCCCAAACCTGCATACAGGTACCTAGACCACTTCATAACGCAACTCAGAAGCACCAGACACAAGGAGAGGACCTTCCTCTCTTCTCTCTTTGCACCCCAGCCCTGCTGTGCCAGGCACAGTTTGTCTTCTTGCCCTGCAAATGGGATTCAGCAGCCATCACATCCTATTTCTAAAAACATCGCTTACCACTGCCACCACGGATTGAAACACGGAGGGAGAAGGGGGAAATTCAGAGTAGGCCAGAAAGTAAAGAATAATTTAGAACATTATAGAGATGAAAAAAATATAATCCAATTGGTTTGAAACCAGATGAGCTGCAAAGGGGAAACATTAACCAGCTAAGCAGTGAGGAAGAGGGGGCTGGGAGGAAGGGAAGGTGGGCCCTGCATGGTATTGCAGGGGATTTAAACAGAGCAAGAAGGCAGCAGAGGCTGGGAGAGAAACACACCCCTGAGCTGGGCTCTTTAAGAACAGTTGCAGTTGAAATGGAAGAATTAAGAGCGCAGCAGCTGAGGGCTGGAATAAGATTGATTTAAGACCAGATACAATTTAAAGGCAAGGCAGAGGGGGAAGGAGAGGCTGGAATGAAATCAATTTACACCGAGATGCGATTTAAACTGATGAACTCAGGATGCAAGAGAGGCTGGGGGAGGGAAAGGAAGACGGGGAGGCAGCAGGGGGGTCTGGATGCTGCTCTGCTGGGGGGAAAAGTGCTGGTCCTGAAACCTGCCCAGAGCCAAAATTTGGAGCATCCTGCAAGGACTGCCTGCCTGCATGGACCTGAACAACCATTGGGTGCAGAAGGATAGGGTCTGACTAAACCCAGCAACATGGTGACACCTGAAGTGTCGCTTATCCTAAGCAGTGACTATTTAATAGTGATCCAGGGCTTCAAACACTGGGTGTGAGACAGACAAACTTGAGCAAGCAACCTGGCTGCAGGAGCCAGGCACCCAGTGGGGCAGGTCACAGCTCTCTAAGCTCTTTACTAAAAGCAGGGGTTTGATGTGGCCTTGTTCAGTTATTCTCAAAGTAGTACTCATCTGAACATAGCTGCAGAGATTTAATTGTGAGGTTTCTTTAAAAAAAAAAAAAAAAAAAAAGGTGGGGGGAGACACTAATTTTTGCCACTTCTACTCACTGTTGCCATTCCTTTCCCAGTTTGGCCATACAAAGGGAAGTGCTAAAAGGACCAAATTCAGCTAAAATTTAGTGGCTTTCCAGGCATGCTATGCAAAACAACAAGAGGATCAGCCTTATTTCCCAGCCCACCGAGATGCGGCTCCTGCAGGTGCCAGGCCGCATTCATGCTTCAAGGGTGACTGCTGCTTTGGAGGAGTCGTGGGGCACCCAGCCCTGCCTGCACCAGCAAGCCCGTCTCCAGATGTGAGGTCCCCGGAATCCTTGGAGGGAGGGTGGGTGCAAAGCCTTCAAGCAAGGGGCAGCTTGTGTCAGCAAGCCTCAGGGAGAAGGGCAACATCCAGTACCCCTAGGGTTTTCTGCACTCTTTGAGTCAGAATATGTTCAGAAACGTCAATGGATTTGTGAGGAAATGTGGGCTTCAGCAGGCCTAAGGCCATGGTTACATTGTGTTAGATGACATAACTTAAAAATTCAAGTCAGCCTGGTACACTGCCATAGATCAGCAAAGTGCCCTTGAAATTGGTGTTGGTGCAGAAATGTGGGAAGGGCCTGACTGGAAGCAAGCACTGGATGCGGAACAGTAAAAGGTGCCCTGTGAGGTGGCTGTGGATCCAGCAACTTGGGCAAGGAGAGACCCGACGGACCTTGTTCTTCCCTTCCCCTTGGTGGAAGCAAGGGATTAAAGGCCCAGCCCTGCTCCTGCTTGCAGAGCTAAGCATCAGGAGCAGCCTCTCCTTCAGGCCAATGGGACTTCGGAAATATAGCGTGCCACCCTCTTTTGCAAGGATGTTTGTGGATTAGTCCTTTCCTCTCCTGCTCCCATTTAAGAGGGAAAAGGAAGAACATGTGCTTCCATCCTCATCTCCCATGCGAATTTTTTATTTTTATTTATTAAAAAAAAAAACAACTCCAGACTTCTTCTTTCTAGTTACTTTTAATTTTATTTTGCTCTAGGGTGGCAAGAGGGGAGCCATGCATGACAGAATAAATTGTAGTACCTTAGAAGGTCCTTCTGTAGTCCAGGAAGCAGCGTGGGCGTGCAACTGTACAGGAGATGCCCTATAAATAAAGCAGGGGATTGCCTGGAGGAAGAACAGGGAACAACAAAGGCTGCACAGAACAAAGCGGCTGCAGAACACAACGTGCTAAACCTGAAAATCAGCAGAGAATGGACTGGATGTGAAAAGAAAATAAAGACAAAGAAAGCCTAATACCTTAGGGAGGGGAGATGTTTACATTGCTCAGTCTTTTAAAATAAATTTTTCTGTTTCCATAAAAGAAGGCAGGAATAATTACTGGCCCAACTAAATGCTTGCTGGGCAATCTGGTTGTAGCTCAGGAAGAGCAGCGGATGCTGGATGTTATTCTTGTCAAGGTATAAATTCATTCTGTTTATGTGCATTCCAAGAAGGAACACTGAGCCTGAATGAACTGGCTAGTGGCAGCGTGGGGGGGAAACAGCAGCCTCTCCAGGGCCGCACACACACTCACATAAGCGCTGTATGTTATTAAATTCGCCCCCCAGCTTACTGGCAGTTTGTGGGCCCTGGTAACAAGGGACATTGTAAGACCCCTTGCTCTGTGTTACTCACTGTGAATGGGGTCTGGTGAACAGAGCAGACAGCTTTCAGGTGGACAGGAAATGTGGCAGGGATCTCGCTGCTGACACTGCCATGGGCTGGAAGCACAGCCCGCATGCTCAGGGTGAAGTTCATACCGTGTGGTGGGCAAGTGAGACATGGGACTGGGACACGCAGGAAAACCCAGCTAAGAAGTGGGTCAGGCCAACAGCAAGGGGCCAGGTGGTGTGCAAGGAAAAGCCAGAGGGGAGAAGGTCTGGGTGGCACAGACGATCTACAGGAGTGATGTTGGAGTTCCCACATCAAGGTGCGAGTTAAGGCATTCCTTGAGGTGCCTCAGTTGGAGGCTGATGCCTAGGTTTGCTTCTTTAGTCAACTGAAAGCCACCTATTCCCACGTTCCCTGCTGCGGAACAAGCCCACACCTGGATACATCTCACTTCTCTGTGAAAATCCAGTGGGTTCTTAAGCGTCCCAGCAGTGAAGTAGATAGAAACATAAAACCAAAACAGTGTGTGTACCACTTCCCTGGCTTTGCTGAGAGCAGGAGCCCCTCACTACACAGACCCCACCTCTCAGGCCTGCAGGAAGCAGGAAAGGTTCCTTAGAGAAGGCAGAAGCACAGGCATTTCTGTGGGCTGGTGACCTCAGCCCCTCCGAGCCCCCTTACTGCACAGCACTGGGTGAAGAGCCCCAAGGAAGCTTCCCCCAGGCTCCCCTCCCACCAGATCCCAAGGGACAGAGAATAAACTTGCTTTAAACAGGCCCAGTGTCTCCCACAGGAAGGCATTTCAGGTCCTTGTGAGCAGAGGGGCAATAAAGGGATGACAGCATCCTACAGAGGACTCAGCGGGATGCATGAAACATGCTCACAAGGTCATGGAGGTGTGAGCACACATGCACAAATACCCTTTTGCTACATCCTATCTCCAGTAAAACTATCACCAAGGCTCCCAGCCCACATAGCCTGAGCTTGTTCCTCAGATCAGGGCTTGCTTTTTGCACATGCTGCCATCAACATCCCTCCATGGGGCTGTGTCCCCACCCCATCACCTAGCCTAGGAAACACAGCCACCAACACCCCGTGAGTGGGGCCACAGACCCAGGTGACAGCTTCTGCATCAAGTCATTTCAATGCTAGTAAAAAAATAACATGCTTTTAAAAAAGTTTCAAAATAAACTGCTTGGATTTTTCAGTCCCTGCCAGCCTTTCAGAGCTGCATCTACTTCTCTTGCCTTTGAAATCACACGTAACAAGCTCAGCAGCAATATTCAAGACTCTCTTTGCTTCACAACCAGCCCTCCAACAAAACACATTCATAAATCCAGCACTTTCTGCTAAAGGTGAATCCTTTCCTTCCTTCCTTCCTTCNTCCCCAAACAGGACCTCCTCCACGGTTCCACAGCCCACAGGTGTCCCCAGGCAGTGCAGATGGCCTGCAGCTGCTGCACAGCAGCTTCCCCCACCCGGGTGTGTTCCCTTAGAAGTGTGATGAAGAGGGTGCAAAGCTGTCTGCCAGCAAGGCTGGGGCTGACAGCATTAGGAGATTTCAGGTGTTCTCTGTGTTTGCTGGTGGTGAGCAGATCAAACATTTTAAAGCCAAACTGCACAGAGGGAGCAGGCAGCTCCAGGGCCATCTGGAAGTGATGGAGTTCCAGCACTGGGCTGTCCCAGCCTGGCTCTGGGTCTCGGGGAGCTGGATCTCGTTAGCACCTGACTGGGTTTGGGTCCTCATCGTTGGCCACGGCTGGGGTCACTGTATTTCCTCAAACCCATCATGTTCTCTTTTCAGGGCTGGCGTCAAGCATCAGTCCAGCTCTCTATGCTTTTAAAACTCTCCCTAAAAATCATCGCTCTTGGGGAGGTCAATCACAAACCATTTGTCTAATGTGTAAAGAAACCACCTCTGTCTTCCTACAGAGATCCGACACCATTGCTCTCAAATTCCCATTCATGTGTGAGTAGCAGCACTATGCAAAGGGGTCCCTCTCCCTCATGTCCCTTTTCTCAGCTTGTGAACACAAAGCAGTTTTCTTGTCCTTTGTCATTAGCTTGATTTTGAACAGGCTGAGACTGAAAAACCAGACGTTTCCAGTACTTTTAAGCTCCATTTAAGTCTGATTAAAGAAGTCTTAAAAAAAAAAAAAAAAAAAAAAAAGAGAGAGAGAGAAAGGAGGGGGAAAGCAATTACTTTTTAAAACTTGTCCTGAATGCAAAGGAAAATGGAGTCCACAGTATGAGTAATTCAGAATTAATTGTAGACTTAAGTTAATCATGCACTGCTTGTTGGGGGAGAGAACAAGCACTCTTGAAGTCATTAAAGAAAATCCCAGTAAAATACTACTTAGCTGATGTGTGTAGTCTTATTGGTCCTTAAGGGAATGCATGCAGCAGAAATGCCCAATTTATGGCTCAGAGTCTGTCCATAAATATGTAGTCCAAAGCTACCTCTCTTTGTGGATACAGGGGAGGGGGGAAATGTTTATCTGCAGGATACTATGGCTAACCTGAGACCGTGCTTTAGGAAAGCACAGGGCACACAATTAATGCAGTCACCGAGATCGAGACGAGGCTTCAGATCACAGGCTGCGTCCTCCTCGCCCTGCAAGCTGGCCTGTGTGATAAGTGAATTCAAGCTGAGCAGAACAAGGGCTGGGCGATGTTTGCCTGGGCTGGGGTTTGCCCCCAGGGCAGAAATCACAGCCCCTGCTTCAGGACAGGCTGCATCCCCATCCTCCAGGTCCTTATCCCAGCTCTGAGGGGAAAACGTTGATTTTTGGGCACACTGCCCACCCTGGGCAGACAGGTGAAGCAAGGGACGATGAAGGGCAGCAGCTGAGCAGTGAGCAAACCCTGCGTGTGTTCACAGCCATCATCAATGGATTTGTGGTCCTGGGCCGAGCTCATTTGCTCCTGGAAGGCACGGTGCCACCAGCCCATGGCTCATCACCTCCTGCGAGTTCTCAGGTGTGACATCCACAATCCTTTCCTTCTCAGCACTCCAGTGTTGCCCTATAGATAAGTAGCCAAAGAAAAGAGGAAATAAAAACAGGCAGCACTTGGAGCACACTTCACTCTAACACTGGGATCCCATCTAAAGCATTGATCCCAGTGTATCCCCATGTCAGCAACAGTGCAAAAAAAACGGAGTGGTCAGCTGCAGACCCAGCTCCACATGCTGTGGCAGAGCTGTGTGACGGGCAGAGGAGCCCCAGCTCTGCACCGAGAGGTGCAGAGGTCACACGGACAGCCAGCCCTACACATTGGGTATGGCACCCGTCTGACCACGAGCAAGAATTCCCGTGCAATTGGCCCATCTCTTTTCAGCCCCAATGTATCTTGATGAATTTCAGCATACTGAAAATATATTGTCATGGTATGGAATGGATTTTAAACGCAGCAATTGGCTCACTCGGGAACATTTTAAATACCGGTTAGAGTGCTGCCACGTGGCCCGTCAGGGTGTAACTGTGCGTAGTGAGATGAAATTGAGCAAAGGAAAATTCAGGCCAAGTAACAGGAGCAGTTGCTTGGGAAGGAGGTCTCCTGTTCCCAGACCACATCCACGCTGCAGAGCCAGGCTGGGCTGCTGGGAGGCTGTTGGAGCGTGCCCGTCCCAGCAAAGAAGTTCCACCCTGAGAGCCAGAGACCAGGGGGGCTCAGCTCTTCGTCTTGAAGCATTCCCTCACAGAGCATCCCACAGCTAACGGCGAGGGCTGGGGGCACTGGGACAGAGCAGTGGTTTGTCTGAATGGGAGGAGACAGGGAAAACCAAAAGGAAAGAGGGAAAATCCCACATGCCAGCAAACCAGCTACAGGTCTTCACGTCTCTTTGCTGGTGTTTTAGGATCATCTGAGCGAGGAGCCACTCACACCCCTCAGCCTGGACCTCTGTCCTCACACGTACCTGTGGGGAAGGCGTTTAGCCTGTTGGGTCACACCTCAGGCTTCAGCAACTAACAGCAAATTTCAGATCCCAGATCAAAAGCTGTAAAAGCGACGTGCTACACCCAGGCATGTATACACACTGTAAGGGACACTTCAGGCCCTATCATGTAAGTGACAGATTCTCCTGCACCCACCCTCAGCCATGGCCCCACAGCTCCCCCACTGCTCCCCTTAACCCAAAACCAGGCAAAATTTCCTCCTTGTGAGTCAGGGAACCTGATGGAGCAGTTCTGTCCTTCCTCTGACTTCACACCTCTTCCTGCCAAAGCTTGTTTGTGCTCTCCCAGGTGTAGGAGGGAACAGCCCCCACCAAATTTCCATTAGGTGTTGCCTCCTCGAGTCCATTTTAACAGATCTGGACACGTAGAGGTGTCCATTCTGCAGTGTCCTGCAGAGCTGAGCAGGCAGGTGCCCAGGACTTGCACCTCATCCGGCACTGCTGATGAAGCACACACAACCTGCACAGGGGTTTTTTGGAGCGGGTACCTTGCCTGAAGGCCTGGATGGTGCTGGGTGCTTTCAGCACCTGCTAAGCCCCTCTCAAAGCCTGGCCGTGCATTTCAGTGCGCGATCCAGTTGTGCTACAGAAAACCTTTGTCAGGCGCTGGCCAGCTGCCTAGAAAATGACTGAAAGCAAACCCTCTGTTTTCTGACTGTGGAATAATCGGTTACCTGGCTATCTTTGACTGCTCTGCTGCGTGTCACCAAAGCACAATTCCTTCCTTCATTCATTCACAGCAAACTCCATTAACCACGTATGTGAGCCAAAAGGGTTCGGTATCGTGAAGATGCCCCATGAGTCTCTCCATGACACTAGCTAATTATCTCCTCATTAACAACAACATTAGCATTCCATTTGATATATACAAGTTAATTTGTTAATTGCACTTTAATTACAAAGTTATTAAGAGCTCAGAGGCATTCAACAGAAGACTGCAATTAACACAAGCTGCAAAATTGCTCCCAGCAATTTGGAGATGTTATCGGAAACTGATTCTCTGTGTTCAAGAGAAGATGGAAAAGAGGAGATTTATGGGCTGACATCACAAACTCCCTCTGCTCCCTGTGAAGATGCTTTCGTTTGCACCCTGGGAAGCAGTAGGACCTGCCACGTTCAGACACTCCCCATAGGACTGATGACTCTGGCTCCTGTTTCCAGAAGCTCTGTTCCTCACTGTGCGCGCAGCAGAAGATGGAAGGAGGAAGCAGTGCAGGAGGATCCATGGGACTCAACAAGTTTCATGAAATATTTGGCCTCTCACAGGTCAGGTATTGACATAGACGCAAACCAGCACTTGCCTGCTGCTGTTGTGGAGAGGCCCAGTGAGATCTTATTGCCCCGTGGTGTTGAATTGCGCCTTAACACCGCATTGGTTATCACCTGCGCTGCCGAGGGTGCTGGGGACCTTCCAGCCATCAGCCTGGCGCGGCAACTCACATTGCCCCCCTGGTGCTGGGGCAGCCTTGGTTTTGCTTTATGCAATGCCCACACAGGTGAACATTTACGTCTGGGGGTGGACAAGCCAGGGATGAGGCTGGACTTTGGCCATGCCCCTTCCCACCCCCTTTGGGACCTCCTAGGATGCCTCCAACCCACCAGAACTCTTAGTGTCTGAGACTGAGATCTCAAACCCCTGGAGCTCTGATTATTTGAAATAAAATAACCTGGTGAAACCAGGCATCATGCACTGGATGTAATTAAGGCTCTGTTCCTTCCTAGCATGCTGGGTTTCATGACCAACACCCCGATCTGCTCTGCATCTCCTGGAGAAAGCCAGGCAGCAGAGGGTCCCCTGGGCTCCATGAGTTTTCCTGTGCTCTTTTTCTTTCTTTCCATTTATCTGAAGTCCCTCAGTGCAGCGTCATTCCTTAGATTAGGTGTCAGATCTGCTAGAAAAATGCACCCGTGAATATGGCCATTATCCACCCATCCAGGCAGAGCAGAGCTCTGTCACTCCTGCCTAAAAGCTGGATGGAAAAACACAGGACAATGACCACAGCACATGCCAAAGGCAGGAGCAAATGATAAATACAGAGGATTTACACATGGGTTTAAGGTAAAATTCTGCTTTCCTACTAGCCTTCCTAATGGTGAATTTCTTAAATGCTTTCATTTCATAGCTTATGAAATACTGTGAGTTATGAAATGCCAGTCGCACTTTATTAGAAAGGCCCCAAAGAAATTTTCTAACTTCTTTGAGAAAAGAACTTCTAGGGAATAATTACCAGCCCAAGGATTAGGGCATCCCAAAGAATGGGGGAAAGAAGAGAATTACATCCCTACTGGAGAATTCTATAAAACAGTGTTCAGAAACCATGCAGATACAGAAAGGAATTTATTCCCTATAAATTATATTTACGTAGGCTCATTTCTACAGATCTGTGCTGTGCACTTTTCAGCTGGGCTCTGTTGCTTTCATCCCAATCTCGTTTTATTGTTACCTATGGGAATCCATCCCACTTTTGCAGTGTAATACACATCTCTGGAAGTACTGAGTTTTCCCTATTACCCTGGACCTGAGCATCTCCCTGCTGCATCTCAGGCTGCCGTCACCACTCCTTGTTCAGGCTTCACCACACTGACACATGCTTGCTGGGGATGGGCATGGTGACGGCTGCATTGCACCCAGATAAACTGCTTGATTCCATCCGACATTGCACTTCACAGCTGTAATCACTGTTTTTCTCCTCAAGGTGATTCGCACCCACCTTTTCCAGGGAGAATACTTAGGAGGACTTTGGGAATGGCATGGAAAGAAAGGAGCTGGAAGGAATTCCAGCTGAAGCTGGACTACATGAGCTCCCCTCACAGTGCTGGGGCAGTCACTGCGATGTGCCCTGACACACCAGCTAGATAAGATTTAGTGTGAAAATAATTCAAGCACACAATTCAGCTTGAGTTTCCTAGCAGCAAATCAAAACATGTCAGCAGCAGTCACCCCCCGAGATTAGTTCTGCACAAGCTGCAGAATTGAAAAACTCATGCTTCCAGTTTGTCCCTTGGTAAGAGCAGGAGTGAAACAAAATGTAAATACAACTTAGATAACTCACAGCAAAACCCCAGACAAGAAAAGGTCATCTTGGTACTCATTTTGGTGAAGCTGCAGTTCCTCGGCCTGCTGATGCTAAAGCACTGGAGGGCAGAGCAGGGGGAAAGCAGTTCCCAGAGGGGAGGGTATGGTTAGATTTGTTTTGCATTTTTCTGTGCTAAAGGGATCTCATTCCAGCTAGTTTGTAGTTATCAAAGGTAGAAATAATAATAATAATTACATTTTCTCCTATATTATTACTTTGAAAAAGAGCTAATTCCAGCAGAAAAGTGTCTTTGATATGCTAAAAACTATCTGCGCACTCATCGCATATTTCAGCCCAGAAAGGGGGGAATATATTCATAAAATCAAGATGTTTCAAAGAATCATCCAGATCTCTTTGGACAAATTCTCAATGGTTTTGATGAAAACTGGGGGAAAAATCAAGCAAACAGGGGCCAAAGTAGTTCCTGGACCTCTGCTTGGCGAAGCTTCATGCGCTGGGGACACTCGGTTTCCCCAAGAAAGGACGGTGAAGAGAAGTCAAAAACTGTAAGAGGAAAGGGGTAGCTCAGGGTGAGAGGTCACCAAAGGTAAGGGCTGCAGTGAGCTTGGGGTGGGTGAGAGGTGTCTGAGGGATCCTACACCTAGAGGGAGAAAGAGGCTCATGTGGCCACTGCCCTTCTGTGCTGGCATCTCCGCTGGCATCTCGTCCTGGTCCATGCCTGGGTGTCTTTCTGCAGAGCGGCACAGTGCAAGAACACAAAGCTGTTGCTCTCACATCTTGCCTCGAATTCTGCAGTGGGTAAACAGAGCTGCCAGACACCAGGACTCTGTCCTCACTAAATATTAAGTGTGAACATTAGGTGCTGCAGGCTTCCCACGCGCTGGCTGGGAAAAACAGTGCTGGTGTTAAATTGTTTGGCACCGCCTCTGAGTTCTGCACTTGAGGCTCCAGAGAAGAAAAAAAAAAAAAAAAAAAAAAAAAAAAAAAAAAAAAAGAAAGAAAAAACAAGCACCCAACCTAGAAGCCAGCCAAACCTGCTTGTTTTCAGGGGAGATTTAAACACAACCTCAGCAGCCTGAAGAACAAGAGTTGTTTTCAGGAAAAAGGCATGAGATTGAGTAAACCTGAAAGAAGTCAGCACTTCAAGTAACAACAATGTCAAACTGTGCCCGCTCCGTCAGCTGGAGCCAGCCAAAATTCTCAGTTCAAGACATTTTTAAAGCAGACTCATTTGACCCAATGGAAATGCTCATCTCAATTATATTCTGTCTTAGCCCAAAGGCTTTCAAGATTTTGACAACTGAAAAATGAATTATGTCAACCAATCAAAGAAAAATAGCAGTAAAACCTATTTATTTTGACAAAGCAGCTAATTCTCTTCTATTTGAATTGCCAAAGAATTGCTTGAAATGCTTACATGTTGGCTGCTAAAACCCAGGAATATCCAGTCTCCAGTGTTTAGATGGAACTCTACTAATTTTATGTACAACTGATCAACATTTTTCCTCCCAGAAACTGCATCCCATCCACTCTGCTGGGAAGGCTGCACCTGCTTTAGACAGCAAAGGCTTTATCACTACCTACGAAGGACAGGAGCAGGCATGGAGCAGACCCTTCTCACGGACCCAGGGGCACACGAATAGACAAATGTATATGAACGTGTCTCTGTTTATAGCAGAAAGCAGGAAAAAAATTGGGCTTTTTCAGCTGAGAAGTCCTGACATGCTGCCGGCTGTGGATGTGTGCTTCTGGGGGTGTCCAGGAGGCGGGAAGCAAAAACCTGCCCCAGTGCCAGTGCGTGGCTGAGGAGATGAGGCTGCTCTGCTGGCTTTCAGTGCAGAGAGGAACCCAGCAACTCTGGCCTAGTAAAGGTAAATTGTGATGCCAGCAGAATGTAGGAAGCAGGGGCTAATTCTGCCGGCAGGCAGCTGTGTGGCTGGCAGTGCTGGGAGACACAGGATCGAGCCCACAGGTCCAAGCAGGGCAAGGGCTGAATTTGCCCCCTCAGGTGCTAGGAAATGCCCCACGTGCTCAGCCCTGGGGGTGTCTCTCCAGCTTTTCAAGAAAAACAGCTTGAAAGCTTCTCAAAACCAGCAACATTCACCCTAAAGGTTCTGTTTTGGTTGAAAACCACCTCATTAAAAGTCACTGGCCAGCCATCTCCATCTGTGGCCCTATCCAGCAGAGCCCTGTGGCCATGCTCTTGCCACACAGCCAGCAGGAACTTCCACTTTCCTGAGGACAGAGCCCCATTAGGCTGATGGAGGCCATCAGGGCCCACCGTGGCAGCTTTTGGGGCTGTCTGACGACCTCTTGCTACCTCTAAACAAGCCCTGAACATCCCCACCTCACCTGGATCTTCCAGCTTGCTAAAATCTGCCCACACGAGCGTGTTCTTCTCGCAGCAATCCCTGCTCCTGCCCCTTCCCACCAGCAGCAGGAGGGCAGCTGGCAGCTGCAGCTTGGCCCCATCAGCGGGACTCCAGTGGGAAGCACCTCGGAGCTGGGCCCTGCTCTGGAGCCAGCGCAGGAATGCGGTGGGAAGCCAAGGAGCTGTCGGGCTCGCTCCCACCACAGATCTGCCAGGAGGTTCATAAAAATGTCATTGTCTCTCAGCTGCTGCTGATTATATTCCCCTTTACTATGACTGCTGGTAATATGGATGTGTGTGTATGTGAGGGGGAATATCATTCCTGCGCAGCGCTGGCCTCCCCCTGGCCTTTTTCAAACAATAATAGACTGAATGTAAAGGGACAGAAGCCGTTACTTGGCTCTTTAACCAGTGCCAAGGAAAATGAATAATTAAGAGCGTATTACTTGCAATGAATTTATAGTGATGCTTTTAAGTTAGGGCCCACTAAGATCCTTTTTAAAATACATCATTCCCCCTTCATCTTTCATACAGAGTTCATATTCCAGCCTAATACTTTACAGCAGCTACTGTTTAGAACTGAGTTAAAAGAAAGGCAGGCTCAGGGTTTCCGTTATATGCCAGAAAGGAGCTCGGTGTAAAGGAATGAGGCACTTAATCTGTTTTGTCTGTATTTTACCTGCCTGCAACTTTGCATCTCAACAGCCAGAAAATATTTCTTTGGCATCATAAATGCGAGCTCTGAGAAACATGGTCCTAAAGAGAGAAAGAACCGAAGCACCCATCAGCAAAGCTCACCCAGCTCACATAGGTTGATGCTGGCGGCACAGACGATGGTTCTACAGAGAGGTCGGGCCCGGGGAGCACCGAACTCTGTGCCAGCGGCTCTGGGCTCAGTTCACATCCCCTTTTTTTTTTTTTTTTTTTCAATTTTTGAAATATTTCAGTATGAATTCTGCAAATACAAAATGTAGTGGGATTTTTTGTTTGTTTTGTTTTTGTAAAGCAGAATATCACCCTCCTCTAGTGGTGCCCACTCAAGGTTATTACTGCAGCATCCCCACCAGGGACTAGCCTGACCACAGAGGGGGACTGTTCCCTGCCCACTGCCCACCAAAGCTGCAGCATGCTGGCCCAGCAGCTGGAGGAGGCTTTGATGGCCAGGGAACACCAGGAGACCTTGTTTAGTGCAGGCTGCAGTCTTTGGGCTCTAATTCCAACAAGTGCTCAGCCACGTGAGGATCCGGTAGTCAGCTGCCCAGTGTGGGAAACTCTGTGATGTGAAACAGCAAAAGACCACCAGCAAAAGGCTCAGGATGCTCTATTAGTTGAGCTTATATAAGGCAAAACTGAGAGGTGACCTCCAGAGTTGGCTGTGACACGAAAAGACCAAGTTACGGCAAGCTTTGGTGGCTGTTAACCAAAAGCTAAACAAAACTGTCTGGGAACAGTGCAAATTCAGCAGCCTCGGCTGTCTCTACAATGTGTTCGGTCCTGCACGAGCAGGTTCACACAAACATTCTGTGGGGATCGTGGGCCTGAGCTATGCAGAAGTCAGACTGCAGCACCCCTAGGGCTCATTCTGGCCCCACAGGCTTTGCTCAGCGGGTCCTTGCTGAAGACAGCAGAGGAGTTTTGTTCCAGCCATGAGAACCCAGCAGTAACGCCTCCCACCACTGACAAAGAGCAGAAGGCCAACATGCAGGAGGCGGTGGCAATACACAGGCACAGCACACACCTCTGCCCAGTTGTCTCAGCCTTAGCAGGGGTGTTCACCAGAGGTGTTTTCTCTGCGTGTTTGGCTGTTCAGAAAGAAGAGCCTCTCGGTGGCTGCTTGCCTTCCGAAACACCTGCTCGCCCAGGCCACTGAAGGTATGGAGGAGACTGCAGCAAGCGCAAAACAGGCAGAAAAGTCCTTTTTTCACAGTCAGCTGAGCAGCAGCCCCTTGTAATTGGTGTACTATGCATCCACCATAAACACCTACCTGCCATTAACTAGCAGTTGTTTGTGATATTTCGCTGGGTAACTCCCCTGCAATGCACCTGGGTGTATGTAAAGCCCCCACAGGAGGAAGCCAGGGAAAGCTGTCAGTGCAAACCCTTCACCTTTACAATCTACAAAATCTGAGATAACACCTTTCCACTGGATTCAAAACCCTTCAAGAGTTTTCCCTCTGAGGTCTACTGCAAGGCTAGCAATGGCACCACTGCTCCCGAGATGTGCACTTCAGAGCATGCTGGTGCAGCTTACAGAAATGTCAGAGGAAATAAATGACAGCAGCCTTTCAGAACAGCAATAAATTTGTTCCAAACTGCATTTCTTTTCATTCAAAGAAACATTAGTGGAGCATCATCTGTGACCACCAGGAATCTCCCACTCTCAGCTGCTTTCTGGCAGCTCTGTTACAGTAGCCAGAAGTCTGTGTTTAATGGGTCTGTGAGTCCATCACGTCTCATGAATCAGAAGTTCCCCAGAAAAGCAGGGGTGTCCTGCTCGCGTGGGACACTGGGAAGAGCAGAGGACTGGAAGGACCACACCTGGGTTTGATACCAGCCTAGAGCTGTAGCTGTTTCCCCCATGTGAAGGCTGAAAACAGCAAGAACTTCAGCCAAGTTCTCCTGCTGCCCAACCTGCAGTGAAGCCCTTTGCTGTTCAGGATCTGCAGATATCTGAGGTCTCTCTCGTGCAAGGAGGGATGTGCGGGATGGCTCAGCCTCCCAGGAAAAACGTGCTTTGCATGGAGAATTCACCCTCCCACCACCAAGATGAGGAGATCCTGAATCCCCCCAGCATTGAGAGGTTAAGAGGGAGCATGGGGAAATTAAAGCCATTGCTGCTTACAGGGTCCCAAATCTATCAAATGGAAAGCATGCCCAGGGTGTAAAATACTGCTGAACTCCAACAGTTGCCCTTTTTTTTTTTTTTCCAAAACAACTTTGCAATGAATAAGGTCTTAAGCTGCAATTGCTCCTCAGAGAAAGGAATTTCCACCGCATGAGTTCAACACACAGGAGCAGTATTTGCAGGCGCTCGATGGCTCTGATCCCAGAGGCGTTAACCACACTACCAGTACCCAGGCAATGTTAAATTTCTGTTTGAATATTCCTACAAGTGCCACTCCTGAGCTGATTTAACACCACAGCCACGGCGTCTAATACCTCTCCAGTGATTAATAACAGTCATTTGTTCAGAGCTAACAGCCCCAGTGTGACAGTAACAGATAAATTAGCAACATTAAAAATATGCTAAAGAAAACATTTATGTACTGGATCAGTGCAGTGTGTGATAGTCATACACATCAGTTGTGCCAGTAACTAGCTATTAATGATGAGTGCTAGATGGTTAAGCAATTTTTGCCCAGTTCTCTTGTAATTGTTCTGACGTTGTTCACATTTAACTTGATGAGGTGGGCCAGTTCTTACAGACATTAATGTTTATTTAATGTGCTCAGACAAATATTGCAAGCAGATGGTGGGAGGAGCAAGAAGGAGGTATGGCATTGTGTCCCCATCAGTTCCGTTTGTCACGGAGGAGCCAGTGTGCCAAGTAATATTTGGGCATCAGTTACAAGTGTTTACCAAACTACACTGCCAGCATTAAATGCCATGCAGAACAATTTAATAATGCAAATTCCTCTGCTCAACACACTCCGAGATGCTTTGCCTGCTTACCAGAAACCACTGCACCATGCTTGTGCCCTCGGGGATGGCCAGCAGCTGAGGGCAGCCAGGCCCATGCCCTGGGCCCTGTTCCAACACAGAGAAAAGTTATTCTGTCTAAGTTTCGATGGGAGCCTGGCACTGGCCTGGCCGCGTCCTCAGGGCAGCTGGAGAAGGGCAGCGTGACAACCCCACTGCATCTTCTGGGGCCCAGGGGACACTCCGAAGGCATCGTGGTGGCCACACAAAGAAACAGCCAACCCACCTGGGTGCATCCTTGCATCTTGCCCTTATCTGCTCATGGAGCACAGCAGACAGCAGAGGGAAATGTTAGACTCCCATGGTTCAGTTCTTTAGGCAGGAAAGCAGCCCTCCGGTTGAAGTTACCCACTGCAGTACCACGCCTCTGCAGAAGTTTGCGTATTATTAGGATGGACTGCCTTTCACGTGCTTCGCCCACCGACACCCAGGTGGGTGCCATGGGACAACGCAGCCTGCAGTCTTCCCTCTGGATGTAATTCAGAGCATGCAACAGATGCTGCCAGTTGTTTGGTTTCTACGCTAACAGGGTCACAACAAGCAACAAGATTCCTGAGCAGACCCTACACTGCAGGCATAAAACCTGAAGCTTCAGACTAAGCAGCGGGAAACCTTGCAAACAATCCAGACCCTGTTCCCTGCGCACGCAGCCTTCAACCAGGTGAGCACCAACCGCTCACGCAGTCTGAGAGCAAATCCTGAAGTTATCTGGTGGTCTGCGACCCTGCACGGCCCCTCAGACGTGTCTGCAAAGCGCTCCGGGAGCGGGACCGCGCTGTCAGCACGCACATGGTGCGGAAGCTGGACGCAGGGGCCGTGCTGACAGATCCGTGAGGTCACTGCTTTGAGCATGCTGTTCTCTGGTGCTCAGACTCTGCTCAGAGGGCCCGCTGCAGCCAAGGTGATAGGGAAGTGTTCCCCTCCGCTGCCACAACGTGATGGGCTGCTACGATTAGGCTCGTCTAATTTCCCCTAAACACCGACACTACTCCCAAATTCTGTTTCGCTTTTAGGTGTTTGTTTAAGCAATGCCATTTTGGAGTTTTTTATGGGGGAAAAAATATAAAATATATTCAACCATAAGCTTTCCATTTAGTTGATAAGCAATTCTGTATTTTAAAAAATGTTATTTTATGGATAAATCTCAAACTACCTCCTGCCTGGGCTGTTCTCCTTCCTGAGCTTCCAGTGGATTTTGCAAGGTGGGGACTCAGGCTGGGGGGCAATGCCCATGCATTCTGCTTGCTGAGGAGAGCCTCCTGCTCCCCACCACCAGGGAGCTCACGGGACAACCACCTCCTCACAGCCCGACAGCCCCTTGACTCCAGCACATGTGAAAATGCCAGCGTTTCCCCTCGCTCCTGAGTTTTAAAGCCACAGTTCCCACTCTTCTCCACCACCCAAGGAAGTGAAGGGTACAAGGAGGTGGCATTAACAGATGAGCAGAAAGACAAAGACCTTCACCTGCCCCTTGCAGTGATTCACAGCAAAGCACTTCCCAACTCAAGCCCTATTTCTCCCACCTGCTGTCAATAACAGCTTCTCTGCAAGGGCCTTACAGCCTTGCCCTGCATCATACCTCACTACTGTTATCTACAGACGTGACATTGTCTCTGCCTGTTCCAAGGCTACCTGTGTGGAGACATCTCCCAAAACTCATTCCCGAGTTACACAATGGAAAATACAGGACCTACTGTCCCATAAATGCCGGCATACAGCCCTGGAGAAGTACAGGAATATCAGTGAGTCACCTCAAGGGCAATGCTTGCATCTGGTTTATAACCTCTTCACATACAAGCAGGAGAATCAAATTTGCCAATATCTGATTTGAGGCAGAAGAAAGCAAGGAAGTGTATTTACCCAAGAAAAGAGCATGTGAATAATGGACCAGACAATGGCTGAGTAAATGAACACTTACAAATTACTGAGCTATACAATATTAGTCTTGAAAACATGGTTGGACAATTTTTCTTCCTGATTACATGACTCCAAGTCTCTTTGAATCCAGAGGTTCCGCAGCTTTCTTTTCCAGCTAGGGTCTCTGCCTAGGCACAATCCAGCATGTCAAGACTTTGCAGTGTGCCAAAGAACATGCCATCTCCCCAGCACAGCCTCTGCAGCTCCCCAGCACTAAAAGGAGCTGTGCTGTGGTTCAGCACCTTTTTGCTGCCATGCAAAGTCGCCTTTTGCTCCCGTATCTCTCCCCACCCCAGGGTGTTTGCACGCAGGAGAAATGTGTCGAGCTGTTTTGCTGGGAAGACACCTCCTTGCCAGCGCATCCCTGCAAGTCCTGAGCTTCAGGGCACTGTCACAAAAAGGCCTCTGATGGATCAGCGTGGTGCACATGCTCTGTGTTGGCTGAGGTCTGTTAGCCCTTGCAGATTAGTGGGAAGGGCAGCTGCAATACAAAGGCTTTGGAGGGGGACACCAGCAGCCACAGAACCTTCGCCAGGTTTAATGGACACGAGGGTCCACATCAAAACTTGGCAGTGTGGCTTTGCTTTGAAGGCATGAGTTATGGTTTGCTCCCAAACCAGCAGGGACAGACGTATCTTGAGATAGGGACGGTGCCAGAACTCAGCCCCAAACTCCTCGCTGCTGGTGAGCACGGCTTCAGCTGTCCAGTGTTGGGAAGGGAAGGAAGCAATGTCCCTGCAGGATGCTGCTGTGCAAGCAAGACAGGCACAGGCTCAGATGGCAAATGTCTGCCTGGCTCTTACAGACCAGGGCCTGCTAAGCCTGTATTTCATCTCTGCTATCAGCCCAGCCAGGAGCTGTGGTTGGCCATGCTACTGCTAAGAAGAGAATTCCAGATTTCATTCATTTAAGCCAAATTTCAACCCGGCTAAGAAAACACGGAGCAATCCAGATCGAGTTTATCAATCACTTGGATTGGCTTTTACATTTCTTGCAGGCAGCAAAAGCCTTAATAAATATCAACTGCTGGAGATTTCTGACATTGCTGGAGAAGTTTTCCAGGTTGCTGGTGGAGCAGAAGTTAGCCAGAATGCAGTGCACACGCTGGAGCCCCAAGGCTGAGGAATGGAGAGGACCACAGGGAACTGAGCCACAGCCAAGCATGCATAAACCACCCAGAGACTCGTGGTGTGCAGGAAGGGAGAGGGATGGGAATAGCTAAAAAGGCAGGGAAAAGCTGCCCAGGGAATTGCAAGGTGGCATTTGAGGACAATAAATCCCCAAATGTGCTGTTCAGGCTCAGGTTAACTCTTCATTGCAAAGGCGACAGAGTCAAACTTCTCCTGCCCTCAAGAAAAGTCTGTTCTTTAACCCTGAGCTCCTAAGCAGTGAATTTAAGCCCCTGTGAACAGCAAATTTTAGTCACCCGAGAAGCAGCTCCCTGGACCCTAGCACAGACTGGAAGCACACATCTCCGCACCTGGCCAGAGCAGTTTTTATGCCAAGACAGCTCAAGTTGGAGCACGCAGGCTAAAAAACAAGAGAGCCCTAAGGCACATCTGTAGCATTGCCAAAGCCCAGACACCTCCGTGGGCAGGAGCTGTGCCCAGAAAACCAGGGCTGGAGGAGCCTCTGCCGGAGCAGCCCCTTGCACGCCAGCAGCCCAGGCTCTCTCCTCCTGGTTCACACAAAGGCGTTGCAACACAGCCGATCAGCAAGTGCCCAAATATTTCCTGTAGCAGCAATAGGCAGGAAATCTGCCTGTATTTGTAGTGCAAGCTCACGTTGCAGACCTTTGCCCCCACGGTGTGAACATTGCACGTTCCATGTGGGTCGGTGCAAGACGCTTATTCTTTCCTGGCTTGTTTCAGACCAAGACTCATTTGCAAAAGCCTAACTGTCATCACTTTTATTTTTCTTCCTCATGCTTTTCTTGGCCTGGCCTGCTGGGCAGTGATGGTATGTGGACCCGAGGGACCCCAGATGTGCTATGAAATGACGCAGAAGCATCAATATTTTCACGTAGAACGGATGGGGTTTTCTGCTGATCGCCAACTCGTTGCAGTCAAGGTTGTTTAAGGGCTTGGACAAGAAGGAAATCACTGATGGAAACAAAGGAGGGAAGAAATGCTTGAATGCAACGGTCTGGGGGAGATGATTTGGTTTTAACAGGGCTGATTATGAAGCACAAGCAGAAATGGAGCTGGTGAAAACCAGCTCCCCTGACCTCGCTGCTGATACACCTCCGCGCTTCACCATGAGCGACTCAGGCAGCAACCCTGAGAGAGGCACGCAGCTGGTTGCTCTGTTTTAAGGGCACTGTTTCAACAAAGGGCACTGTGAAGGCTCTGCAAAGGCAGGGCCTGATCCTGCCAAAACAGATTCCTGTGCTGTGAGCATGGGAATACACCCACGGGAGGAAGAGATGGGTGCTTTCTGGTACGGAGCCAGAAGCGGTGTGTTAGGGCACAAAGGAGGGAGGCTCTGGGGCAGGTCTGGGGCTCAAGTAGGCCAATGGTGAGGAGACCACTGGCAGCAGCTTCTCAGACTTTATAAAGGAGATAAAAATCATTTCCTCCCACAGTACTGATGGATTGATGGGAATAAAAGCAGAGCGAACAAGTCATGGAAAACCCCCAGGGAGATGGTGCTGCTAACTGCCAGGCTTAGGATGGGAGCAGTCTGGTTCAGCTCAGGTAAGGGGCAGGCACTAAGGTGCACCCTGCCCTAGATGGGCTGTGCCATCAGGCAGAGATGAGGTGGGAATGGGGCACATTCACACTCCCAGCCATGCTGGAGACATCCAAAGTCATTCCCATGCCTCAGTTTCCCACTTAAAAAAAAAAAAATACAGGACAGCAATACCAATCAATTTTTAACAGTTATTGAAAAGCACTGCATCACATTCATGTGTTTTTATTATTAGTGCAATACTGGCACACTCTGGTTCAAACTGCAGGAAAACAGCTACACTGCAATTAACTAAAGCAACCCCTTGTGATCAAGCATAGCTTGATTTGGAGCCTGTGTTACATGGCATTCCCTCTTGAAAGAGGAACTGATGCTCATGTAGTGCAGCCCTGCTGATCTGCCAGGAGCTCTCAGCTGCACAGGGACCACAGAGCCAGCCACAGGGTGCTTCCCATCTCCAGCACTCCTGGATTTCAAACCAAGCACTCTTGGTTTGATTCCTTTGGACTTGCTTGTTATGCAGAGGTCTATGTACAGGACTGATCATCTGGTTTTGGTATGTTCTGTGACACTGGGGAACAGAAACTGGGGCTGTGCAGCCCCCTTCTAGTGCAGTTCCAGGACACATTAACACCAAGGGGAGGGAAGCATTCCTAAGCAGTAATAATCATTACATAAAACAGAGAGAAATGCAAGCCAGAAACTGGAGAAACAGAAGTCGATCAAAAAATATCATTAATAAAGGAGAACATACACACTGAACAGACTCTTTCAAGTCCATGGAAAACCACAGGCACAGCAGGGTGTTTTGCCTGCTCGAAGTAAATGGGAGGTGTCACGAATTGCTATCTGCCACCAAGGGGAGCAGGGCAGCGTGAAACCACAGCAGGACACTGAAGGAAAGCTTGTGCCCAGAGCCAGGTGCTGAAGGGAAACCTTTATACTTCATTCATTGTGAAACTTTACCATTCCTGCCTGCACTGGGTGTTTGTGAGACTGGATCAGGCATCAGAGATGATCTCTGAAAGAAACTCCCCCTTCCAGATCAGTTTTTTTGTTTTGTTTTTTTAAGATTTAAGTAAGAAATATGTGCAAAGTTCTTGCTAAGAACAAGAAGGTGTTCTGAGTTCCCACCCATAGGCAGGAGACAGGCGGCCTCGTGAGCAGCAGAACAAACACACTCTGTTTTCCCATGGATACGAGTCTCTCCACTCACTTTGTAACTGAATCAGGGCTAAGACTGCTGTCATCTCTGCCCATGCCCATAACATTCCTCTCTGCATCCTTCCACACGTCCCCTCAGAAGATGCTGGCTGCGGCATGCCAGCCGCTGGGCTAGGCTCAGGAGTCAGACCAAAGTAATTACAGCAAATGTGAGACCGGGCAGATCGCAGCCAACTTCCCGTGCAGGTACACACATTTGTTATTGCAGTGTTTACCTTCCTGTCAAATTGGGTTGAAATCAGCCAGAGCATTCATGCATGAGAAGGGGAATGAGGACAGGCAGAGATACATGTCCTTCCACCAGCTGGCTGCCTGCAGTCCCTTTCCCTCCTGTAGGGAGAAAAATTGCAGCAAGGTAGCTGCTCTCACAAATAAAACTCTGACAGATATAAGGGTCCCTCCTGGAACTGCAGAGAGTGCTCCCCAGTGCCTGATGTCAGCAATGCCTTCAAACCTTGTAGTAAAATGCAGTTTATTCCTCTTTACCTGAAAACAGTATTTTGTGATGGGGACCATGTACAAGGTGCCCCAGTTCCCTTACTTGTGTAAGAAGCAGAAGTTGGATTTCTTTCCCTGTTCTAGTGCCCACCTCTCCATCTGGTGGCCTTCTATGACGGACTGACAGCATCGGTCGATCAAGGAAGAGACACTAATGTCACCTACCTGGACTTGTGCAAGGCCTTTGACATGGTCCCACATCATATCCTTCTCTCTAAATTTGGTGGATAAGGAATTGGCTGGATGGTCGCAGCCAGAGGGTTGTGGTCAGTGGCTCTGTGTCCAGGTGGAGGCTGGTCACGAGCGGTGTCCCCCGGGGGTCTGTCTTGGGACCGGTGCTCTTCAACATCTTTATCAATAACCTGGACAGTGGGATTGAGTGCACCCTCAGCAAGTTTAACGACACCAAGCTGAGTGGTGCAGTTGATACGACAGAAGGAAGGGATGCCATCCAGAGGGACCCTGACAGGCTGGAAAAGTGGGCCCACATAAACCCAATGAGGTTCAAAAGGCCAAATGCACAAGAACTTATGTGGGTGCCCCATCCCTGGGGATGCTCAAGGCCAGTCTGGGTGGGCCCTGGGCAGCCTGATCTGGGGGTGGCAGCCAGCCCATGACAGAGGTTGGAACTGGATGATCGTTAAGGTCCCTTCCAATCCAAGCCATCCTGTGATTCTATGACTCCCAGAGCAGAGGTTTTCCAAAGACCTTCCCCCCCACCCCCACCCCCCCAAACTCTGAGAATAGAGCACGCAGGGCAGACAAAAGAGATTCCCCATGTGTTTCACTGTGCCCAGCAGCACCCAGTGCCTACCCTTAGGGAAGCCAGGTAAGAACACAGCCCTGCCACACCTTGAGATGGGAATTTGATGAGCTGGAGACTGTACCTGACCCGGGGTCCCTGTGTGGGAAGAACCCCAGAAACTGGGTCTTCCCCTTGCTATAGAAAGGCGCAAACAGCTCTTCTTTCACTTGCCAATCAGACCAAGGTGCTAGGGGTGAGGATGGGAAGGACCTTTCCCAAAGGCAGGTCTGATGCCTGGTTACAGCAGCACCCAGACAGCACCCCCAGCTGCACGGCTCGCCCGCAGTAACTAACGATATGAGATTTTTATTGGCAATGTATTTTTTTCTCTGCAACATCTCTTCGCTGAGCTCTGATTTAATGTTCTTGACCAAAGAAATGGCAGTGAGGAAAGCAAAGCTTTCCCTTTGCACCAATGGCTTATGGCTGGTTTACCAAAAATTTATTGAAATCCTGCAATATTCCTCATAAAACTGCAGGGAAGGAAGTGGGAAGGAAATTGGGGATATCGTTCCTCAATCATTTTAAACTAAAGCTTCATGTCACTTCCCTAAGAATAAAAGAAACTATTGACCATTTGATGGTTCCCCTTCATAATCAATTCAGAACGAGGCTTTGAATATTCATTTTGTTATTTCTGCTTCCCACATTTCACTTGCTTGAATGGAAATGCATAGAGAGGACTTCTGTGTTTATTTGCAGTCCCTTCACAAAGCACGTTCTGAAACTCTACAGCTGGGAGGTACCCTGGGACCACCAGACTGAAAACACCAGGACCAGGCTGGTCTCCCTCGTCCCAGGACTGACTTAGTCTAACTCATTCCTGGCAAAAAAACACAAGGCACCCAAGGCTGGTTGTTCCCTTGCTGTTCAACCCAAGAGCCCTTTCCACAATCTCCGACCGGAATGCATCCCCAGCAGCCAGTTTCCTTTCAGTATGGCAAGAAGAAACATCATTTTTTAAATCATGCAAATGAGGAACAAGATCTGGGTATAAAATAAACAGACAAGCCATTTTTCACCTATAATTGTTTCTTTGCCACATTAATAAAAATATGGTGTGTGTTATGGTTAATGAATATGTAAATGAGAGATGATTAATAACTCATTTGGAGATTAATGGGAAGATTCATTTACCCTCTGCAATTCCTCGGTTCTTCCCATTCTCTGTTTGATGTCCCTACTCCTAACGCTTCAACCAGGCCTCTGTACACAATGAAATAGTCCAACAATATCGCCAACATTCTACCTGAGACCATGCCCAAAGTGTTTGTTTTTCCTTCCTTCTGAGGGCATACATTCCCTGCACAGAGTAAATCTCCAGTCACCCAAAAACACTTGGGCTAAACACCCTGGTCCGGACACAAAGGCTTGGGATCCGGGTCCCAGCTGGATAAACAAAGCCCCGTGCCAAGGTGTGCTCCCGCGGGGCGTGAGCGTGGGCTGGTTGAAGGCTTTGCACTAAAAAGCTCCTTTGAGAGTTGTTTTTTTCCAGCTTTACGAGATCCGTGCCTACGGGCAATACTTCTTTTTTAGACAATATTATGGGATTCTGCTTTAAAGCTGGAAGTTTTCTATAGAAAACATCAGAGGGTGAAATGTTTCCCTCTCTCCCTCCCCAGTTTTGTACAAAGCACCTCCTGTTTGTGCTGCCTTTACTGCACAGACCCTACTCCATGCTCTGTGGCACTACCACCACCATATGGATCCCACCAAAACCCCAAGCCTTTGCATGAGAACATGAATCTCCTGAGAGCTGGGGTGAGCTCTGACTCACCATCATTTTGTCTGCTTCCATCAAGCGCTGGACTGCATTTACTGGGCAGCTGCAGCCTCAAGAGCACATCTGCCCCCCCTCCCTGCTCATCATCATTTCACATGAGAGCCACCTTGGACTGGAGCCCGTTCCTGGAGGGCCTCTCACATCTTCCCAGCACCACTTCTTCACCTACTATCTCTTAGACAAGAGATCCAGACCCACTGACCAAGTTGCTGAACATTTTCACCCAAACCAGTGGCTCCACCAGTGACACAGCCAGGCTCCTGCTCTGCTCCCTTCTCCCTGCACTGGTCCTGCAGTTGCCCTTCTCCAGCCCTTTCGCAAAGACAAACTGCCCATCTTTGGCACAATCCAGCTGCAGATGAAGGCTGAACATTAAGGTCTGCTCACCTGTGCTCCTGTGGGGCTCACGAAGATGCTGGGGAGTGAGGAGAGGGTCCTGACCCAGACCCTGGTGCTACAGGAATGATGCCAAAGCTGAATTTGTACCAAGTGCCTGGGGAGGGAGGGCAGAGCAGAGGTGAGATGTGAGGTGTTAGGAGGCTGGAGCCAGGCCTCAGCCAGGTGGCCCCAGCTCTGCTGGGTCATGCAGCTTGACCAAACACAGAGGGAAGCTTCCAGCCCTGCAGCAGCCTGGCTATTGCAGGCAAAGTCTCTCCATTTAGTCCTCTTCCCAAGTCCTTTTTGCCCCCAGAGCCATTAAGATTTCACTTCAACTGCAGATTAGCCCTCTAGGTTTTCCCAGCCTGCAAAACACAGGTCAGCAAGTGCTGGGACCAGCACAGTGCACCCAGGGACTTGCCTGGGGCCCCCAGAGGGAGCAGGAATTGCTCTTTATTGAGTGTTTGTGTCATTTAGCAGTGGGTGCCAGTCACCCCATTCACTTTATTTTTTTTTTTTGGCTGGAATATAATACTCACACAAATGCTCTCCTGTAATGGCTCAGCAGAAATCACACAAGTCCTGGTGCTGGGGTCTAAGGAACTTCCCTTTGGTTTCACTGCAGTTGGGTGGGTTAAACAGGGCTGAAGCAGGTCCTTAGCACTCATATTTTGCACATTGCCTGACTTATTCTGCAGAGTGCTAAGAGGTGGCTGAGCTGCCTGGAGTCTTTAATTTCCTCCCAGCTCCTCAGGACACACAGACTCTGGCTGTGCAGGGTTTCCTAGGACCTTCCACAAATTCCTTTGAACTCCTTTTATGCATGCTGTGAGCTCAACCATAAGGACAAAGGCACCCTCTCGTGGCTGCAGCTTTGCCTTCAAGGAGCCCGGGCTCTGCTCTTG